>JASAMY010000059.1:0-246603 GCA_030248085.1 Paralinhomoeus sp. GSCO2_6
CTTCGTGGACAGTGGAAACCACGGCGTAGATTGTACTATCCAGATCGTGGATACCGCAAAATCGTGCCACCGACACGACCGACACGACCCTGCGGAAAAGTACATCAGCAGTCGCCTGGCGCAGCTCAGCGCTTTGTATAGATCGTGGATACCGCAAAATCGTGCCACCGACACGACCGACACGACCCTGCGGAAAAGTACATCAGCAGTCGCCTGGTGCAGCTGACGGCTTCGTGGACAGTGGAAACCACGGCGTAGATTGTACTATCCAGATCGTGGATACCGCAAAATCGTGCCACCGACACGACCGACACGACCCTGCGGAAAAGTACAGGGTGTATCAAAACTATATGCACCCCCCCTCAGGGAAATACTGGTTGGACGGATTTATCTGAAATTTAACATAGATGTAGCCCCAACAAAAATACATGACCAAATTAAATTTCACGCAAATAGAACAACCGAGCGTCGAGATCGGAGCAATCATCCAAGGTACAGTGAAAAATCTTGCTGCTGTCACCACTTCACCGGTTTTTTGAAGAATCAGCAGTGGTGGGCCGACGTCAGATCGTTCGGTGATGGCCAAGTCATGTGGCTCTCTGTTCCAGTGCTCGGTGACCCATCATTCCGATCGCTACAGATTCTGAGGCCTGAGCCACCCAATTTCTGGTGATGAACTGTGCACCTGCGTCGCGTGCATTTGGAAAGTGACTGCAGCCGTTTCATCGAAGAGACCACTGGTCAGTGTCGTTGGCCTTTCGTAAGCGCGACATGGTCCTCAACACACGTTTAAAACAATTGTTTACCGTTCAACGAGAAATTGTTGCCATAAAACACGCAGTAATGTTTTTACGCAAAAACCAACTTTTTTTCACTGTACCTTGGATGATTGCTCCTATCTCGACGCTCGGTTGTTCGATTTGCGTGGAAATTTAATTTGGTCATGTATTTTTGTTGGGGCTACATCTATGTTGAATTTCAGCTAAATCCGCCCAACCAGTATTTCCCTAGGGGGGGTGCATATAGTTTTGATACACCCTGTACATCAGCAGTCGCCTGGCGCAGCTCAGCGCTTTGTAGATCGTGGATACCGCAAAATCGTGCCACCGACACGACCGACACGACCCTGCAGAAAAGTACATCGAGAGTCGCCGAGTGCTGTTGAATGTTGATGTTTTCACAATTTTCAGAAGACACTTTTGATTTGATCGATACCATAGTCGATTTCTATCGATACCGTAGTCCATGAATATTCTTATGGGGCCACATGGGGCCGCAAACGACTCCTGAGTCAGAAGCGCTGATGCGTTGCCGCGTCGCGCTCGCCGACGCCGGAGCGAGCGAGCGAGGCCGCCCGCTCCAGGTTTGCGTTGTGTGCACCGGTGCAACTGTTGTTGTGCGCTGCGACACGGGATTCACAAAGGCGCATTAACAAAATTTGCAGGTTCAATGTGTTGTATCTTGTGATTACGGTATCGCATTGGAAAACGGATGTGACATTTATGATCAGTACGGTCGATTACATACCGTAAACCCAATAATTACTTTCCCAGAGGCAAATTTTTTTGTTTGAGCTGCGAGTGCTCAGTTGAAAAGCAACAATGACAAATCTGTAGTGTGCTGCAGCAAAAGCCAAAGGAAGTCAACTAATACTGGGTGTTTTTTTTTATTCTGCCCACCTGGGATTTTGAATAACTGCCGCATCGTAAGGGCGATTCCTTAATTATTTTGTACGGACATAAACACAGGTTTAGGGAAGGAGATGTCGAAGTTTTTGGAAATTTGATAAACCCCAGCACAAATAACGACTGTTGAAAGTTTGTGCCTGTTTTGAGGGGAAAATCGATGTTTCTATGGCGTTGTATTCGCGCGCCCCTCACTCAACCCAGTGTGACAGGAGGGTGCGTGCTGACTCAAACGTATGGCAAGCCATTCTAAAAGTTTCAACAAGTTTCGTCTACTGACAAGATACCTATGTGTTGTGTATTGCTCTGAGCCAATTTACTACAATACACTATCTTTTTCATGTACTAGAGGCGCGCGCGGCCTTTGGCCGCCATGTGTATGTTAAGGAATAAAGCAACTGATTTTGCATATGATGGTCGACATGATCATGCTGTGCAAGCAGGTGCGCGATGGGCGTTCACCCTGTTGACTGTTGGTGGCGCCAAAATTCACTCCTGCTCTGTTGATCGCGATGGGCATTCATTCTGTTGACCGTTGCTTGCACCAAATTCACTCCTGCTCTGTTGATCGTGATGGGCGTTCACCCCGTTGACAGTTGGTGGCGCCAAATTCACTGCTGTCTGTTGATCGTGATGGGCGTTCACTCCGTTGACAGTTGGTGGCGCCTAATTCACTGCTGCTCTGTTGATCGTGATGGGCGTTCACCCCGTTGACAGTTGGTGGCGCCAAATTCACTGCTGCTCTGTTGATCGTGATGGGCGTGCACCCCGTTGACAGAAATTGGCCCAAATTCTGTCCTCCTCTGTGCGTGTACGTGCGTGCGTGTACGTGCGTCTTGTGTGCATGCGGGCGTGTGTGTACGTATGTGCGTGCGTGCGTGCGTGCGTGTACGTGCGTGCGTGTACGTGCGTCGTGTGTGCATGCGGGCGTGTGTGTACGTATGTGCGTGCGTGCGTGTTGACAGTTGACAGTTCGTAGTGCCAAATTCACTGCTGCTCTGTTGATCGTGATGGGTATTCACCCTGTTGACAGTTGCTGGCTCCAAATTCACTGCTGCTCTGTTAATCGCAATGGGCGTTCCACATGGTGGGCAGGATACAATGTACCACACTTACAGTATACATTAGCATAATTATGCGGGCCCCACTTCCTCAATGCGGTTTGTTGAATTTTCAGTCGCTTACAACTCTTGATTGCCTGAACGGATTGTGGCGAATGATAGCTCGAAAGAATCGCCTTCTAGACCGGAATCGAATGAGCCGTCCCGCGTTTTGGTACTCGAACGCGTTAAGACGAATTGTCCAAAAATCTACTTACAAATGCACGTGTATGTGGGTATGTGTGTGGGCAACAAGTAAACTCGCGAACCGCTTGACGTACGTGCACGCAAAGAAACGCACCTATAACAATCTCAGCGTTGAGTGCATTCAATTTAGCCACCACACGTGCCTGTACATCAAACCGTTCGCGAGTAACACGCGGCACAGCTGTTTATCAGGGTCAGCTGTTTATCAGGTCAGCGCGTCAGCGTCTGACGCCTAAAGGCCGATTTATAATCATCCGCGTCCGTCATCCGCGTCCGCCATCGGTCAACGACGGATGATTATAAATCGGGCAGTTTGACGGACGCGGATGACGGACGCGGATGACGGATGGAGTTGGCCAACTTTCAACTTTTGACGGATGACGGACGCGGAAGGGTTGAAAAGGCGCGCGGTCTCGTACGGAAAGCGTGCGCGCGGAAGGAGTTTACGGTACGACGAGTTTACGATTGCGCGCTTAACACCCAAATCTACCATAATGTGTGAAGGGTTTCCACGCGAGACCCAATTCATTTAACACTTGACGGACGAAAAATGACGGATGATTATAAATCGAGCAATTTGCGCGTGACGGACGCGGATGACGGACGGCGGATGGCGGATGACGGACGCGGATGATTATAAATCGGCCTTAATATGTGACCACTTCCTCAATGCGGATTATTGAATCTTTGATCGCCTATAACTTTTGATTGCCTGAACGGATTTTGGCGCGATATGGCGCAAAAGAACCGTCTTCTTCTGGGGCATCGAATGCGCCATCGCGCGTTTTCGTATTCTCGCGCGTTATTGGTAAACTCCAGAAAATGTTTCCTGAAAGCGTCAAGGTGAATACATGTGACGCTCTTGTGTTGAAGTCCAGTTTGAAAAAGAGCAGTAGTAAGGCATGTCCCTCTGATTTCTGACCACTTCCACATTGTAGCTGATCAACTTCAGTTTGAACAAACCATGTATAAAATCCGAACCAAACGCAGCAACATGTCACATATTCGGCGTTTTTTGTGTGAGCCATGTCACTCAGTAAAGCCAAGGCACAAACGTCCATCAACTCATATCTCTTCTCTAACAAGACGATATTATTCCCTTCTGGCATTACACCCAATGACGAACTGTTGGTCCAACGTTTGTGTTGTGCCCCAGCCATTTGTGTAATGCCCTAATGCGTGCGTGCGTGCGTGCGTGGGCTCGGGCGCGCGCGCGTGCGTGCGTGGGCGCGTGCGCGCGCGCGTGCGTGCGTGGGCGCGTGCGCGCGCGCGTGCGTGCGTGGGCGCGTGCGTGCGCGCCGTGCATGCATACGTGTGCATGTGCTTATTTCTCGCATTCAATCTATGTAAATGCCAGCCAGTCGCCGTTATTTTCGCTGCACATTTCCATTGCGGGCGAACACAAAAAAAACCGAATATGTGACGTGTTGCTGTGTTTGGTTCGGATTTTATACATGGTTTGTTCAAACTGAAGTTGATCAGCTACAATGTGGTAGTGGCCAGAAATCAGAGGGGCATGCCTTAATACCGCTCTTTTTCAAACTGGACTTCAACACAAGAGCGTCACATACCTCACCTTTTTTTTGCAAGCCTCCAGATAGGTGAGACGTAGAAACTAATCATTTAGGGTGCAAATTTGTTGCCAGGCACTGAACAGACCGGCCAAGTTTCATTCGGATTGGTTGGGGCTCTAGCGAACGGCGGTCCAAAAACTGGGTAGAGAACATGAAAAAAGAAAAAAGACGCTTTCCGGAAACATTTTCTGGAGTTTATCAATAACGCGCGAGAATACGAAAACGCGCGATGGCGCATTCGATGCCCTAGAAGAAGGCGGTTCTTTTGCGCCATAACGCCTTTTGAGTTGAAACTTACTGTGCAGCATGTCCATGTGGTTGCTATTATAGTGCACTATTAAAATTGAATTTGCATCCAGTATCCACTACAGTATACCATAGGAGACATTCCTCAATCTCTCAATCATGGCAGCAGCTGTTGAGGTGAAACTTGATGTGCAGCATGTCAAGTGCTTGCAATCTTAGTGCACACCAAGTGCTTGCTATCTTATTCTGCTGCCAAAACTGAATTTTAAAATGTACATGGTGTATCAAACTATATACAACCCCCCTAGGAAAATACTGGTTGGGTGGATTTAGCCAAAATTCAACATTGATGTAGGCCCTGCTCAAGATGGCATAGTGCCCAATTTGTACTATTGAAGGAGATGTAATGATGAATAAAGAGTTACAACATAAAGGCGAGACTTTTCCTGGACTGCAGAAGTGCAGTGGTTGCATTGGTTGAATTCCTTTGGCTTTTCCTGCAGCGCTTTACAGATTCGTCATTGTTGCTTTTAAAGGGGACTAGGCACCTCCAGGACATTAGTGGGAAAGTGTTGTGCCTGTGTCCCACAGCCCCAAGATAATCTATTCTGAATATCAAAATGATCTGATTCGTGCACGATTTGCTGTAATTTCGTTTTAAAACATCGAAATTCAATGTTTCATGACACAGTAATTTGTTTGGTAAACGCGAATGCCAGTGCTTGTAAAGTGACGTCACCACACACAGGCAGAGTTGGGCGTAAATTTGGAGCTGCCCACATCTGTTTTTGGTAGAATCGAATTAATTTGCAAGTGGATGAACGTCTGTAATCAGGGTGTACGCGGCACCGTACAACCCTAATATGTATGTGAGCACTTCCTCAATGCAGTTTGTTGAATTTTCAGTCGCTTATAACTCTTGATTGCCTGAACGGATTGTGGCGAATGATAGCTCAACAGAATCGCCTTCTAGACTGGAATCGAATGATTGAAGAGTTGTGGAAAAAAGGCGATTGCAGTGCTGGGATTCGAACCCAGGTCTCGCGATACTCATGCCCTGCAAAGAGGAAGTGCCCTGCGAGCAGTATTAAGGCATGCCCCTCTGATTTCTGACCACTTCCACATTGTAGCTGATCAACTTCAGTTTGAACAAACCATGTATAAAATCCGAACCAAACGCAGCAACATGTCACATATTCGGCGTTTTTGTGTGAGCCATGTCACTCAGTAAAGCCAAAGCACAAACGTCCATCAACTCATATCTCTTCTCTAACAAGACGTTATTAGTGCCAGTACCCTGACCCTGACACTGCCAAAGAATGTTCTGCAGTGCTAAAATTTGTTACATGTGGGTTGGTGATGATGTACAGTTGGTGATGTGCAGGCGAGACATACAATACATAGGTACCTACAATCCTGTTCCATTCCCTTCTGGCATTACACCCAATGACGAACTGTTGGTCCAACGTTTGTGTTGTGCCCCCAGCCATTTGTGTAATGCCCTAATGCGTGCGTGCGTGCGTGCGTGGGCGCGTGCGCGCGCGCGTGCGTGCGTGGGCGCGTGCGTGCGCGCCGTGCATGAATACGTGTGCATGTGCTTATTTCTCGCATTCAATCTATGTAAATGTCAGCCAGTTCCAGTCGCCGTTATTTTCGCTGCACATTTCCATTGCGGGCGAACACAAAAAAAAACCGTGACGTGTTGCTGTGTTTGGTTCGGATTTTATACATGGTTTGTTCAAACTGAAGTTGATCAGAGGGGCATGCCTTAATACCGCTCTTTTTCAAACTGGACTTCAACACAAGAGCGTCACATATTCACCTTTTTTTGCAAGCCTCCAGATAGGTGAGACGTAGAAACTAATCATTTAGGGTGCAAATTTGTTGCCAGGCACTGAACAGACCGGCCAAGTTTCATTCGGATTGGTTGGGGCTCTAGCAAACGGCGGTCCAAAAACTGGGTAGAGAACATGAAAAAAGAAAAAAAGACGCTTTCCGGAAACATTTTCTGGAGTTTACCAATAACGCGCGAGAATACGAAAACGCGCGATGGCGCATTCGATGCCCTAGAAGAAGGCGGTTCTTTTGCGCCATAACGCCTTTTGAGTTGAAACTTGCTGTGCAGCATGTCCATGTGGTTGCTATTATAGTGCACTATTAAAATTGAATTTGCATCCAGTATCCACTACAGTATACCATAGGAGACATTCCTCAATCTCTCAATCATGGCAGCAGCTGTTGAGGTCCCACAGCTGTCCCACAGCCCCAAGATAATCTATTCTGAATATCAAAATGATCTGATTCGTGCACGATTTGCTGTAACTTCGTTTTAAAACATCAAAATTCAATGTTTCATGACACAGTAATTTGTTTGGTAAACGCGAATGCCAGTGCTTGTAAAGTGACGTCACCACACACAGGCAGAGTTGGGCTATTTCCAAAATATGCAACCGATACAAGCACAACCGATACAAGGGATCACTGTAGCTTAGGCTTTAGCTTAGGCTTAGGCTTAGGCTTAGGCTTAGGCTTAGGCTTAGGCTTAGGCTTAGGAGGCGGGAACAATAATCCCTTGTATCGGTTGTGCTTGTATCGGTTGCATATTTTGGGAATTGCCCAGAGTTGGGCGTAAATTTGGAGCTGCCCACATCTGTTTTTGGTAGAATCGAATTAATTTGCCACTAATTTCACGAGATTTTTGCGCAACTTTTTTGCTGCTATGGACATGGACGAGAAAGGGAGTCATTCCGACGACGACATTGAACCGGAACGCGACATTTCGGAACCGATACAACCATTCCTCTATGAACCTAAAGTCTGTGTCAAGGTGGGTTTATATGTCAAATGCTCGTGAACTGGAGGTTTTTTGGGAAACTCTCGAACATGCTTGAGAATTAATTAAGAACATACTATATAGATGGATAGCCCAGCTAGAGCTCCGATTTCTACTGGCCCGTATTTGCAATTCGGAAACCACCCATCCCACAATTGCAACTGACACCAAAAAATCACCTTTTTACTGCAAGGACCTAGCTTGCTGAAAATTGCAGGATCGATAGGTACTGACAGGGCCATCTTTCACTCCAAAAATGGTTCAAATCAAATCGTACGATCTTGAGATATGGTCAAAACAAAATTTTAAAAACGTCAAAAATGGCCAAAATCATTCTCATCATGATCTTATGGCACATTGTATTGATACTGAACCACTTCTGAGCACTTTGCCACAGGTGTCCTGAGTTGTAAGCGGCTAGTATTTATAAGGGGGGGGGGACTTTTAAACTCAAAGTGGTCTTAAGAGGGTGTATAATCATAAGGGGGGGGGGCTAATTATAGGGTTTACGGTATATTCTTAGGCGATATTGCCACTTCATGCTGCGCTTTTCTGGTGTGTGGCCACGTTGTGCTTACTTGACAAGTTGGCCGCGCCCCTCAACGCAACGCATGAAAGCAATGCACAACCCAATCTGGCGCCCACACCTGCAAGCGACGATTGAACGACGACGTGTTCCCGCGTAGGGGGGGGGGGGGGGGGCGTTTTCCGGGGGAAAAGGGAAGGCGTCCCGCTAACTGACGGACAAAGTCCGTGGGCGTTGTTCCGTAACCGCTCGCCGGGTGTTGTCATAAGAGGGGGGGGGGGTGGTACCTATAGGGCGTCTCTCTTAGTTAGAGATCTATCTAATACATCCTGCTGGGTCTTCCATCGCCCAAACAGAGCGATCAACTCGCCGCTCTCGCCTATTGCTCGCAGCTCAGTTGACGCAGAAACACAGAGTCGGAGTTACGGGTCATCATATCGTCTGTCATCATCAATGCAGTACGCACCTACAGGTACACATACTTGTCTCGCTTGGTCGAAGACGCCCAATGTTCCGCACGGCCCTACATGTCCTTGATGTGCCAGTGCCGCAAGAATCTCCGATGGCGACGCTCGCGCTCGCGATCGTTCCTGGGGACGCGCACGTGTCCCTCGAACGGCGTCAACGCTCGGATGGGGTGGTCGCCAATTGAGAACACATTCCAGCACTCGTGCACAAAGTCGACGTAGAGGGCAGGCTGACCCGGAGTGACTGGCCACCGCGCGGCCGTCAGCTTGGCAAGGGCGCTCGAATGGGCCTCGAATTCGGTGAACTCGACGAGCGGGTGCTGGATTTCCAAGCGCTGAACGCGAAGGTACCGTAAATCCTCCAATACAACCCCCCCCCCCTCCAATAGTGCCCCCCCCCTCCAATAGTGCCCCCGGGTACGGCAAGGTTGAAATAATAGAGCCCCCCCCCTCCAATAGTGCCCCCGGGGGTAAGGGGTATGTTGTGCCATGTGCCTTTTATGGGCAAAAATATAGTGGTAGGTACATTTATATCGTGTATACACACTACTACCAACCAATAATAGTACGTTTCAGCAACTATTAACGGTAAATCAACCATTAAATGTGGCAAAAGTGATCAAAATCACCGAAAAATCGGCAAATTTGACAGCGAAACTAGCATTACCATTCAAAATTTTTAGGTGGAAATACTCGACGCCCCCCCTCCAAAAGGCCCCCCCCCCGCCACGAGGGCCCCCGGGGACGGAGAGGTTGACAAAAGAGTGCCCCGGGGGCACTATTGGAGGATTGCCGGTAGGTCAGTTGCTGGACGGCGCCCACTAGTTCTCGCCATATGCCTGGCGGGGAAATCGGACGCGATGGTGTACACCCACTGAGGGGGGAGAGCCACAGCTTCTGGATGACCAGCTTTTCAACGTTTGGAGTCAGCGATTGCAGCAGCTTCACCAGAGTCGGCTCTGTGGCGCCGTAGCAAAAGCAGTCCAAAATCAACTGCTTCACAGTCGGCAGTGCGACGGCATATGAGGGAAACGCTATCTCGAGACGCAGTCGGCGTAGGCATAGGAGCGACGTTGAAAATGGGGCCGCCGCCGCCCAGAAGCAGGCGTTGCCAAGGCTATGCATCTCCACTGGGCGCTGTTGCATTTTCGAGAGGGACTTCTGAACTCCGCCGCCGCCGGCGCTGAACGCGTCCAGAGTGGTACAAGAGACGTCGATGGCGTCTATGACCCGCTTCATCAGGACACGGGAATTTTTGGGTCGAATGACGGCCTTTTGCAGCTGCAGCAGCAGTCGCTCCTTCCCTCCAGCTGAGGGCGCGGCGCTGAAGAGCGCCGACGGAGGATGGAAGCTCAAGCGGCCATCTATGTCCAAAGTGACGCCGGTGACGCGGGCGCCGTCCGCCTTGCGCAGCTGCACGGCGAAGAAATGGCGCGCAGCGTCCGTGGAGCAGTCAGTCAGTCTCACAGCGGTCTCTTCGTCCTGGCCCGACCCTCGAAGTCGCCAGTCGAGCCTCTTCACCTTTTTTTTATTGATGTCGCGTCGGAGCACGAGCGTGACCAGGTCCAGTTCCAGCCAGGGACGGTTGCTGGGCAGGAGTCGGCGCCAGCTGCAGCAGACCAGTCGGCAGTTGGCCAGCTCCAGCAGCGGCAGCTGGCGGAGCACCTCAGAGACAGTCTCCATTGGCACCGCCATCGACTTCAGCGTTTACGAATGTGAATTTCAATTCAGAGAGTGCTCCGAATTTTTTTGTCTCTCGAAAAGCTCAATCCGTAACTCCGACTCTGTCTTTCTGTGTCAACTGAGCAATGGGCGAGAGCGGCGAGTTGATCGCTCTGCTTGGGTCGATTGTAGACCCAGCAGGATGTATTAGATTGATCTCTACGGGACAACCGTACATGGAGACCCCCCAGAGCCGCCCCCCCCCCCTCGCGCCACCCGGCCCAGCGGGTACGGACCAACCCCCACGTCCCGTCAGATTGCGAGACGAGTACATTTTCGACCGGACACCGCCCCCCCCCCCTCGTGGTACACGTCGTTCAATCGTCGCTTGCAGACGTGGGCGCTATAGCTATAGAAGAGATTGCAGTGCGTTGCATTCAGATTGACAGGCGCGGCCCACTTGTCCAGTAGATACAATGCACGCGACACACCTCAAAAGCACACGGATACCACCTAGTGTTACGAAGAGGTTGTCATTTGACGTCTCGTCCTCCTTGTTAGCTGCAGGGCCCTCGCAGTCGCAAAGGCTACTAGCCGTTGTGCAACGCATACATACAGCGTCTATACCGTGCGGGCGAATGAAGAGCGGGCAATACTTTTTTTGCCGAATTTTATTTGTATTTGTATTTGTATTTTTGTATTAAGGAAAATTTTGCAGGTGGCTGCAAAAAAAGGAGAATATGTGACGCTCCTTTAGGCCCAGTTTGAAAAAACGCGGAATTAAAAGTAGCCACTTCATCAGATGATCAACTTCAGTTTGGACAAACCGTGTATAATCGAACCAAGCGCAGCAACACGTCACATATTCGGCGTTTGTTGTGCTCGCTTGGATCACTGGAAAGGCAGTCCAGGCTGCATGAGGACCGAGGCCTTTCATTCCTTGGACTCAGAGACGAGAGCGGGCCTTGTCCTTGACTGGACGTCTACAGATGGCAGTTCCGTCCGTCCATAGGCACAGGCTAACAGAAGCGGAACAAAGATGAACGAGAATCGAAGATTGAATGTAGGGTATACAATGTACTTGGTACTCAAGATCGTGAATTGATGGTGCATATCACTTACTGTAAGGGCAAACCACATATTAAAAATTTAAGATGGGCAGGGTAGCGAAATTATTTATGCAGAATCTTTGGCTGTGTGCCCTGTCCATCCATACGATGCCTAATGAATGATGCGCATCGTCAGAGAGATGAAAGAGTTTGCGAGGGTGGATTGATAGTGGTAGTGTTGTGGCTGTGTGCGATGGCTCGCACAACAAACGCCGAATATGTGACGTGTTGCTGCGCTTGGTTCGATTATACACGGTTTGTCCAAACTGAAGTTGATCATCTGATGAAGTGGCTACTTTTAATACCGCGTTTTTTTCAAACTGGGCCTAAAGGAGCGTCACATATTCTCCTTTTTTTGCAGCCACCTGCAAAATTTTCCTTAATACAGTGTTTTTTCGTAAAAGAAAGATTAATCAAAAACTCACGCACGCACACACATACAAACCCACAGCAGCAGACCAGCACGGACGCATGCTCAGTGTTGCACCATAAAGCTTATGAAAAGCGTGTACCACTGTACACATTGTGCGTGCGTGCGTGCGTGCGTGCGTGCGTGCGTGCGTGCGTGCGTGCGCGCGCGTGCGTGCGTGCGGGTGTGCAGATGTGTCATTTTCATGTATCAGGGGCTGTAGCGAGCATTCGTCCATAAATATTTTTCCCAGCTCAAAAAATTACCAACATTCTGGTAAAAGAACCTAGAAAAGAGACAAAAAATGTGGAATGGACTGGAGACACTGCAGTAAAGCATCGCTGATGGGTTTCCCAAGGGGACACGTGCAAAGGCACAGGCAGGCGTTACTGGGATTCGAACCAGCGACCTCTTGATTTAGGGAACATGGTGTGGTAAAAAGAAGAATGTGCCCAGTAAACCATAGCTCACGATCTACAGCATGTAGCAAGAGTCCCTCTGGGGATTTCACTTTTTGATGTGGAGCATAGATGCCTGCGAGGTTTCATTTCAATTGATGCAGGCGCGAGTGGGCAACGAACCAAAAAGCTTGGCAGGACCCACTTTTCATAACATCTCCAAAAACTTCTCGGTAATGCACAAGCGTATGGAAGCGTGTTATGACTTAATCGATTCCCCCTTTACACGCCAGAATTCGTCCAGGAAATTAAAAATAATGCACGATCATAGTTCCGAATTTTGCCCAAAATGTGGGTGCGCCAAGAGGGTCGAGCTGCGAAACATGGAAATCGGAGCGCTCCCATTCTCGAAAGTGACCTATTCCAGGTCCAGACGAGTAACTTTCATCGTTACAGCACAGCTCTGCGACGAACGGTTGAAGCGTCTATAGCTAACAAACATTTGGAACAAAACACCTAAAAAATGGCCTTTCGAAGAGAGCTGACAGAGACACGGGCATCGGAGCGCTCCCATTTGTCGAAAGTAACCTATTCCAAGTCTGGACGATTAACTTTTGTCATTACAGCACAGCGGTGTCACAAACGGTTGAAGCGCCTATAGGTGACAAACTTTTTTTGGTCGGATTTGCCGAAATTTTGGTTGCCAATATCTCATTATGTGGTGAGAATTTCAAATATCATGCAAGCGCCCCAGACATTTTTTGTAAAGCTGTTCACGAAAATCAAAAAACATTTGGGGGTTTACTCGGCTTTTTTTCGACTTTTACTCTTGTCGGGTTTTGGCCAAAATAAAACGACTGTTTCGAAAAATGACCAAATCGGCCATAACTATAGATCCGAAGCACCTAGATAAATTTACCTTGAGGCACAAAATTGCCATCATATACTACGTGCTCACGCCAAGTTTCGTCCCAATCAACAGTAGCGTTCCAGAGTGGCGACCCTAAAAGTGTGTGCAGAACATAAAAAAAAACACCACTTTTTTGGAACATTTTTGTACAATTTGTCTGAACGCGTTTGAGTACCAAAACGCGGGACGGCTCATTCGATTCCGGTCTAGAAGGCGGTTCTTTTGAGCTATCATTCGCCACAATCCGTTCAGGCACTCAAGAGTTATAAGCGACTGAAAATTCAACAAACCGCATTGAGGAAGTGCTCACATATTAGGGTTGTACGCTGCCGCGTACACCCTGATTTCACCCAACACGTTACTATACAACCAGTAAAAGAAAATAGCGCATGTCAGATAGGGAGGCATCAACGCAACCAAAAAGCATAATGCACCGAGTATCGGCAACGCGCAAACACATGCGGTACACGTACACGCGAAGTACTCGGACACGCGACAGACGTACACGCGAATTAGGCTTACACGCCAAGCACGAGAATGCGATCTGTACACGCTCGAGGGAAGGCGATATGTCGTACGAATTGACGCGTGCGTGGGCGACGCTGATGCACTGTAGTACGTTGTACATAGCCATTAGACTGACTGAGACTGGCTGATCGTTACGTGGGGTGGGGCAGGAAAGACGCCAAAAGGTTATGGCGGTTTACAAACCTACCGTCAGAAAATCAGAGAGGTTTTCTTTAGAAAGTCGGTTTCTGAAAGAGAGCAGGGATGGGACGGAGACTGTGTTAGCGGAGAGTCCGTTCCAAGCAGCGACGACGCGCACTGCAAAGAAGTGCTGCCGGCAGAAAGTGCGCTGCTGAGGGTGCCGCAATTGAACGAGTGACCACGCGTTCGTAATGAGTTTGGGGCAAATTCAAAGAAATCACCAAACTGCAGATCTGTCAAGCCATTGATTATTCTGTAGACCATCTATAAATCAGCGTGCAATCTGCACAATTAGGTTCCAGGTGTAGATAGATGAGACGTTCAGGATATGAGAGCACACCCATACCAGGCAGACGCTTTGTAAAGCGGCGCTGCACAGATTCCAGGAGCTCAATGTCACCCTTAAAGCTGGGATTCCAGACTGTGCACGCGTACTCTAGTCTGCTGCGCACATAGGTTTTGAACATATGAACCATAAATTTTGTACCCCGTGTTTGAAAGCTATTAAAAATCGTGTTAACTTGGATACCGTGCCAGTTGCGTGACGTGAGAATCGAAGATTTGAGCTAACTAGAACGCCCAGGTCCCTCACACAATCCTGTTCATTCAGTTGAACATCCCCAATAGAGTACTGAGGTCTCGGGTTGGTGCGTCCAATGTGCAATACAGTACATTTTTGTATGGCCAGTTGCAACTGATTTGACCGAGCCCACTCGTCCACTCTGTCTAGCGCGTCGCTTAGTGCAGCCCGATCTTCATCTGCTCTGCAGCGGAAGTACAATTTACAGTCATCTGCAAATAGTTTAATGTTGACGGTGCCAACTACAGAGGGTAGGTCATCAATGTAAATAAGAAAGAGGAGGGGACCAAGGACACTGCCTTGGGGCACACCGCTGCTGACGGCCGAGAAGTTTGAAAAGGAATCGTCATAGCGAACTCTCTGTTGCCTACCGGTCAGCCAGGCCTGAACCCAGCTCAGTAGCTCGCAGCGAATTCCATAGGCAGTCAGTTTGGAGAGAAGTTTCGGATGAGATACTGAGTCAAAGGCTTTAGCAACATCAATGTAGGCAACGTCTGTAGGCTCACGTCTGTCTAGGCTTCTACTCCAGTCTCAAGCACTCAAGCATCTGAGTGACTGTGCTTCGCTTGCTCAAAAACCCATGCTGTTCTCTTGAAGCAGGAAAGTTAGACTTTGATCTTTTAGGAATTTTTCTAGCAGGCGGGAAACAGTGCTGGTGATGCAGATTGACCTGTAATTGGCTGGGTCGGCTCTGAGGCCCTTCTTATAGACCAGTGTTACATTGGCCATGCGCTAGTCGGATGGCACCTCAGCTCGTTCAAGCGAACCGCCAGCTTTCGAGCTGATACCTCACCCCGTTGCCTCCTCCGCCGTCAGCAGCTGCGCAGTCAAGACCAGCAGCACCAGCTGTCGCCAGCCGTCGTCGCCGCTCGTCAGTCGCAGCCCAGCCCCACCCACTTGCGTCTGCAGTGGTGCCGCGACCGACCTTCGCACCCACGTCAAGTCCAAGGCGGACGCCGAGCCCAGAGCGTCGCTTGGAGCGTCGAGAAGCGCGCACAGAGTGCGGAATTGGGGAGGGAGAGGGCCTGGCATTCGGCTTCCGGTGCCTGCCTTCGGAACTTCCTTCGCCGCCTCCTGCGTCGAGAAGCCTTCTCGTGGAGCAGCTCGCTGTGTCGACAGGAGAAGAGTCGTCAGCGCAGCTGAAGGTGTCGCAGTCAGCGGAGAAGTGCTGGGCTTGCGACGGAGCAGTGTCGAACCTGGACAAGGAGTGCGACGGAGCCGACTGCAGCAGGATGCTGTGTGCCGACTGCCTGTCGAGTGAGGCGGCGCCTACGTCTGGGACGTGCCCGCGGTGCCTGCAGAATGGCAGCACGCTCTCGACGGTGCTCGACGCCGAGGAGGACGACAAGGTCACGCAGAGGAGCGTGGCGCGGCAGCTTCGGGTCATTACGGAGCTCCTGCAGGGACACACGGCCGAGCTTCAGGCTCTAAAGGCCGAGCAGGCTCGACATAGGGTCAGCCTCTCCGCCGGCGTGTCACTTCTGCAGCAGCTACCCGTCGTCTCGACGCCGTCGTCAAGCGCTTCAACGCCGACCTTCCCGTCAGTGGATGGCGTCGTGCAAGCCAGTCAGCAGCAAGGGCAAGCGGCGTCGACTTCTGTGTCTACGGTGGCGACCGCGAGTGGAGGAGAGAGAGCGACCGTCGCGTCTGCGAGGAGCGACGCCGGCGAGAGCGGTAGAGTGAGCGTGTCTGCTGGGCCGTTGAGTCTTCCGGCCGCGGGACTGGCGCTGGGCGCCGCCGCTAGCGACACCGCTTCACGGGCAGCTCTGGGAGCGCCGCCGCCAGTCGACTCGATGGAGAGAGCGACCGCGACGCTGGACAAGACCGGCGGTCAAGGTCAGACGAACGGAGTGGCGTTGTCGAGCGCGCCGATGGGCATTCTGGCCGCTGCGGGTCTGGCGCCGGGCGCCGCCGCATTTCACGCCTCCGTTGCGTCGGGGAGAGAGGCGCCGAGGAAGGAAGAGAGAGCGCCGTCGACAACAATGGGCGCTGGCGTCGGCGGAGATCAAAGGGGCGGCGTCGACAACGGAGAGGCCGGCAGAGGGGGCGCGCTACTGAGCACGAATCCGTTTGTGCCAGCCAGCGCGAGGGCCGTGGGCGTCTGGGACGCGCCACCGCCGGCGATGCTGCCAGTGTGCAGTACCCCCGCATGCGGCGACGGACACCGAGGTCCGTTTGACGACCGGCAGAGTGAGGCGGCGAACGCCGCAGTCGACACGTCTACTTCGGCGAATTCGGGCGGCTACCAATTCGTCATGCCGACCAGCGAGAACGAGGAGTTGCGTCGACAGCACAACGAGGAGTTGCGTCGACAGCAGCAGAGAGCGGCCTCCCAGACGAACCCATTCGGAGATGGGCAGCACAGGCCCGTGACACCATTCACGGTCTACCAGGACCCGCCGCCTGTGGCTGAGAGAAGAAGGGGGAGAGTGCCGCAGCCGAACTTCGAGAACACTGCCGACAGAGCGCAGTGCGCTAGCAGCGACGACGACATGTCGGCCGAGGAGGCGAGGCCCTACAGGAAGGACCTGATCGAGAAGTTTGGACGCTTCTCTGGCACGCCCGCCGACAAGATGACGGTGGACGCTCTGTTGTTCCGGTTCGAGCAACAAGTCAAGGGCGCCGACGAGCCAGAGTGAGACAGCCGAAGTCTCAGAAGCGCAACCAGCGTGGACAGTACGCGATGGGACAAGAGTCGCAGTCCTTCGGCGGGCGCAGGCAGCAGGCGTCTCTACAGGAGGAACCGCCAGGACCGAGGAGCTTCACTGCTGACTTTCGCCAGTCCAAGGAGGCGGACGGACCGCCGGCGTTTCCGCAGAAGCGCTTTGGACCGGTGAAGTGCTACAACTGCCATGGCCAAGGCCACATGGCACGCGACTGTCCGAACGGCGCGGCGGGCGCGGCGGCAGCCAGCGAGGTGGTGGAGGCAGTTGGAGAGGCGGAGGCGCGAACGCGCACATGGTCGAGACCCACCCGTCGGCGCCGGTGAAGAACGAGATGGAGTCTCAAATTGGGGAGGGAGAGGCGACTGCCGGACAGCAGTACACGCCTACCCCCAGCGCCGAGTCCAGGTCGGTCCAGCAGGAGGAGAAGAGCTGGGACAGGGCCTTGGACGTGCTTGAGAGCAACGGGGGGGAGAGAACGGGGCGGGCGGGGAGAAGGCCCAGCGTGGAGAAGGGAGATGGCGACACTGGCCAAGGGCCAATGCCAGTTGTGCTCGCCCAGATCGACGGTCAGCAGCACGTGCGTCTTCTGGCTGACACCGGTGCAGGTCCTGCGTTGCTGATCGACAAGCGCAACGTGGAGCGCCTGATGAGTCATTTGAGAGTCGACGACTTTCTGGCTCAAGTGACGAGAACTAGCGCGCAGCTATGTTCGAGTTCAGGCGACGAGGTCAGGATCTTGGGCACGGTGAAGGTCGACGTGACGGTCGACGGAGTCACCAAGAAGCTGCCATTGACGATCACTGGGGGCATGCACAAGTTGCCTCTGCACGAAGGCATCATGGGCTCTGGTGCTCTGAAGGCCTTCGGTTTCAAGTTCACGACGCCGAGTGGCAAGTGTCTGTTGAGCGACTTTCCTCAACACGACAGGCAGAACGAGTCCGACAGCAAGCGAAAGCTGACGGCGCAGTGCAGTCCTGCCCACTCTAGGCCGAGTGTGGACACTCTGCGAGCGATCGTTCTGAGTGGACTGCAAGGAAGAGGGCCTCACCAAGGACCAGGGCACGGTGTCGAGAGTGGACGAGTCCAGTGTCCACGCCCTGGAGAAGGAGTGGCAGCCGCACAAGAGCGACTGGCCGAAGCCGAAGAAGAAGAAGGCGGCACGTCTCGAGAGCAGAGAGCTCTGCGAGCTGGCCGGCGTCGACAAGGGTCGCGTCGCGTCCAGAGGAAGTGACGAGCAGCGCGGGAAGCAGCCGGAATTGCTGCTGCTGCAGGGCGTCACGGTGTGCCGGCCGAGCAAGGAGAACTGCCGACGAAAGAGTGGCCGTCTCAAGCAGGCCGACGTCGTGAGGAGCGACGCGCCGTCGAACGGCAAGGAGAGTGCCGAAGTCGCCAACCGCCACAGGAAGAAGAGTGGCAGAGCCGACTGCATGGCCGTTGTGGAAGTGTGTGGTGTGCAATACGCGCGGCGTAGCCCCACCCCAACTTCCCAGCGCAGCGAGATAGGATGTGTGTCCACAACCGAGTCTCAGAGACTCGTCGCGTTGTGTCGACAGGACGTCGCGTCACCGCGTGGCGATTCTCGTTCAGGCGAGAGCGCGTCGTCAACTTTCGTGAGCAGCTTCGAGATGAGTGGGCGCAAGTCCAAGCGAAAGGGCTCATCTCCGCGGGGCAGGCGCGAGAGTGCCGCGAGCCGCCAGTCTTTTGGCGAGGGCGCGGGCGACGTGCAGGAGGCAGCCAGCGGTGGACGGCAGCGTCAGGAGGAGCGGCCCAGCCGCCGGAGCGACTTCGAGGAGAGCGACGAGGAGCGGCAGCCGTCTGTGCATGGCCAGCACGGCGAGCACCGCATGAGCAAGGCAAAGAAAGGCAGGAGCAGGGGCAGAGGCCGAGGCGCGATGATGCGAGGCCGGTTGGGCAGCGAGCGGCAGCCCTTCCGCGCCAGGGGGTCTCCTTCGAGACGCGCTCGCTCATCGTCGCCTGGGCGCTCTGAGCGGGCCCAGCGTCGGCCATCCCCGCCTCCAGTGCCGAAGAAGCTGAGAGAGGGGATCAGTCCCCGTGCCAAGGAGAGAGCGAAGGAGGCTCTGCGATGGCTCGAGAGCAAGAAGGGTACGGAGAAGGCGCAGGGCAGCGACACGGTCGTGATGCCGCCGCCGCCTCCCCCCTTCCAGAGGCCGAAAGGTCTCATGGATGAGCGAGCCGTGCGCAAGGCCAAGAAGATCTACGAGGCCAAGCACTACGCCGACTGGTGGAAGCGGCGAGCGGAGGGCAAGGAGGCCGAGCCGGCCGTCGAGAAGACCGAGGAGATGAAGCCGACCTCCTCGAAGAAGGTCAAGAAGAAGAAGCCCCTCCCGTCGAAACCCCCTTCCCCCGTCTCTAGTAGTAAGAGCAGCGGCGACGACAGCAGTCAGGACGACGAGAAGGACCCTTCCCGGTACTTGACGGTCTGGGACGAGTACGTCGAGGAGGACAGTGACGTAGCTCGAGACAAGGCAGAGCCGCAGTTGGATCGGGAGGCTGCTCGCTTCATGTCGACTGCCGCCGAAGTCGTCAAGCTCGAGGGCGAACTGGCCGAGAAGAAGGCAAGGCTGGCCGAGACCGGCGAGCAGCAGGCCGCGTACGTGCCAGAGACGGTCGAGGACCAGGTGCGTCGGCTTGAGGAGGTCTCGTTCGAGACTGCTCTGCGCCGTCCCGACCAGAGCCAGTTGACCTTGCCGTGGATCACCGTCATGGGGGCGGGCCAGATCGCGATCACGGTGCCAGCCGTGGACCCCGCCGAGTACGACGACAGCACTTGGGAGGAAGTCCAAGCACCAGAAGGCCGAGTCAAGGTCTTTCTGCGCAGTTCGATTGGACGATGCCTGCCAAGCGACATGCTTCTGTCGTTCTGGAAGGGCAACCAGGTCGGCACGGCCATCTTCCCCACAGCAGAGGAGATCGCTGTCCTGGATCCGTGCGGTCAGGGAGCGAACGACGAAACGGACCGCATGGAGTGGGGGAACTCGTCGGTGCCCTGGATGGTGCCGATGGTGGCCGCCGTCGACAAGACTGGGCGCGTTCCACAGGGCTACCTCGAGGAGGGTCCCTTGGAAAGCACCTCCATCGGTGGAGGAGGAGGAACTCCGTTCGCTCCGTCGACGGAGAAGAACCTCGATCGCGCCATAGTCAAGGCCCTGAAGAGCGTCAAGAAGTGGCCGACCAAGAACAGCGGCGAGCTGCCGTGGGTCAAGCTGTACTCTTGGCTCGCGGACAGAGTGAACACGACTCTCGCTCGCTGGCTGAAGAATGAGGAGAAGAGAGGCAAGCGCTCCATCGCAGGACACCGCGAGTATGCGAGGGCCTTGCGTGGCCGAGCGTTCACCAAGCTGAGGAAGAGAGTCTGCCTGCAGATGAACACCCTCAACCTCTTGGAGGCGGACACCATTCGCCGCAGCCTGGTGGCGCACCGGCGCAAGCTGCTGGACGAGTGCTGCAAGACGCAGCGTCGGATGATTCGAGAGGGCGAAGTCGCCGGCATCGAGGCGTTTGTCTCCGCGCGAACCAGGGGCACGGCGAGAGCCACTCTGGTCGGTCTGAAGGGTGAGGAGCGCCACAAGAAGGCGAAGCACCTGCGCCGCCGGGCGAAGAAGGGCCGCGGTCAGACCGAAGAGGAACGAGCCGCCGTCGAGGCGATCGTTGCCGCGCGTGCCGCAGCGGAACAACGCGACCTTCCAAGCGAGCCGGTGATGGTCGAGGAGTCAGGCCAGTCGGAAGTCCCCACCAGGGAGCAACTCTCCGACGACGGCGAAGTTGGCGGCGACGAGTCCGACGATCTGCAGGCCCACGACCGTCGCTCGCCCGAAGAGGCAATGGAGACCGACGATGTCCCCGACCAGGGCCAGGGCGGCGCTGCCGCACCGGTCGGCGAGACTCACTCTGTGATCAGGGTGCGGGACCCCAACGTCTTGGAGAGTGCCGTTCGCCTGAAAGGGCGCACGCAGCTCAGACGGACGGTGGTGCCCGAGCACGGACATCTGCTCAAATATGCTGGCGAGCTAGGCGAGCAGGAGCGGTCCCGGGTGAGGGCGTGGCTGGATGAGACGCTGGACGCAAATCTGAAATACGTCTACCAGTCGGGTCGACTGCCTCAGGGAGGATTCGACGTCACCGATGAAGACCAGTGGGACGAGAAGCTGGTGCCCTGGAAGAGCGTTGCGCCGCTGAATTACTCGTTCGTCGAGGATGTGCACGCTTTCCAGCGAGGCAAGTTAAGCTACGACGTAGCTCCAGTTGTCCCGATCCACGGCAACCCTCGCCGGATCGACTTGGCTGTGCTGGAGAAGGAGGTGAACAGCCTCGCCGCGGCACAGGACGGCCTGAGCATGCTCATGTTCGGCGTCAAGGTCGTGCTGCTGGAAGACAACTACGAGAGCGAGAGCGGAGTCGCAAGGAACTACCCGATCTCGCCAGCGCGAAAGGAGGTTGCCGGACCGTTCATCTGCTACATGCAGTTCTCGGGTTTCCACGGCGTTCCTTTGATCGTGGACGTGCGGTCGTGCGCTGGAAGGAAGAGGGCGCCGCCACACGAGTCCGTGATCGAACTGCCGGAGTGCCTGTTGCGTCTGATGCAGGACAACCTGCTCGTGCACTGGGGCCCGACGGTCGTGGACGCGTTCGACAACACCTTCGGCGTGTCGGTGCGCACTCCAGTAGCCCAGGACCAGAAAGGAATCAGGTTCCTGGATCTACAGTTCTGGAACGGCTACACCGACATCGGATCAACTGGCAGCGAGAAAATGAGAGAGGACGGTGACGACGCTGGCATCTGCGTGGCTCGGTTGCGCAGCATGAGGAAGGTGTGGACCGCCGTGTCCAAGAACGCCGACGCCATTGCGATGAGCGATACCAGCGCCATGGTCACTCTCGACGAGAGAAGCCGGAAGAAGCAGGCGTTCGCGCACCTGCACGAGCGCCACCAGGAGCTGCAGCTAGCGGTCGGGCGGTACATGCAGGCGGACGTGGAAGCGTTGTGGCCCATCCTCATGGCCCACTTCTTCTGCGCGTCGATTCGTCTGGGCATGTGCGGCAGAAGTAGGGAACCGGTGTTCAAGCTGGCCCGTCGGCTTTGGTTCTTCCATACCGGCGAGACGGTCGCTTTGATCAAGGGGAGCGTCCAGTACGGCTTCAAGGCCGGGACTCCGGTGACCGAACTGCACCAGCGCGGGATTGTCGGCGACGAGGCCGACGCGCTGAAGCGCTCGATCGAGCTCATTGGCGGACTGTTGGCACCCACCAACTGGGGCGACGCCGACAGAGTGGTGAACGACTTGGTCATGCTGAGAGGCTGGTCTGGCCGTCTCAACGTCCTGATCAGGGCGATGAACGAGGTCTCGCGCGACACGACGACCGTCGAGCGCCGTGACAGCATCCGACTCGTTCAAGAGATGTGGCCGCAGGCCATGCTGATGGAGCAAGCTCTGCCGAATCTTCAGCACAACTTGGTGCAGAGCGTCGTCGATTTGAACAGCGTCCCACCGGCGCTGCGCCTTCTGATGAGCGACGTCGTGTCGGCTCTGGGGCGCAGCGAGCTGACCCTGTTCCGGTTGGGGAGGATCGAGAGCAAGGTCAGGCTGGTGCTCGCCAGGGAGGCGGAGAAGATCTTCCAAGCCAAGAAGGAGGCGGACCGCAAGTTGCACGACATGCGGGTGGAGTTGGCGACGCTGAGGAGCGAGAAGACGTCGTTGTCGGCCCGTGTGGCCAGCATGACGGCTCGCTTCCCAGCGAGGCTCACTGCCGAACGGCAGGCCGTGTTCGACGCGGAGCTCGCCAAGCTCAAGAAGCGACTGGAGAAGGAGCAGCACGAGGAGATGCGCGCTCGACCTCACGGCAGCGCTGCGGCGTCGACCGCCTCTTCCTCGATCAACTGAACGGCAAGGTGCTCACTAAAGGCCCTGTGAGTGCTTGGGTCCCCAGGGCATCGACATTCCCCCCGTCGCTTCGACACGCTGCTTGGTGGACGGTGTCCACATTGGGGAGGGAGACTGTAAAGTCCCTCACCCTTTCCCCCGTCCACTTCCCCATCCCCCGCCCCTTTCCCCCTTTGGCTTTATTTTGTTCGGTTTTCTATTTGGTTGTGAGTTGAACCGGTGTCCTACAGTAGCCCGGTGATTGCGTCAGCCGGCTGTCGGACGATGGTTTTCTGTGGCGCGTTTTAGTATTTGGGCGCCCCTGTGCAGTGACCGGTACGTCTGTCGGTCACTCTGTGCGTTTCTCGGCTTTAGAGCGCGTCCCCTTTTGAGAGTTGGGCCGCGCGAGTGCAGAGTGGTGCGTGTGAGAAGCAGGCGCGTGCGACTGTTGTGCCTTCGGGCTTCGGCGCGTTCTGGCTTTGGAGGAAAAGGGAGAAAAGGAGGAGAGAGGTGTCCGTCCACTACACAGTAGCGCGGCGCGACACGAGTGTGGGTTGGAAGCCGAAGGTCGAACTCAGGGAGAGAGCAGAGAGGGGGGCGAGCGCGCGGGAATCGAGGGCCACGAGGGCGGGCGATTTTGGGGAATTTTGGGGAGAGGGAGAGAGAGTAGCCGCCGCCGCTCTCGGCCGAGGTTGAAGGGGCGCGAGGTCGGGCAGGTTTGGGAAGAGCTGTGTGCCTCCCACCGGCCGCCAGCTTCCGAGCTGATACCTCACCCCGTTGCCTCCTCCGCCGTCAGCAGCTGCGCAGTCAAGACCAGCAGCACCAGCTGTCGCCAGCCGTCGTCGCCGCTCGTCAGTCGCAGCCCAGCCCCACCCACTTGCGTCTGCACTATGGACATGGACGAGAAAGGGAGACACTCCGCCGCCGCGACAGAACCGGAGCGCGGGACTCTGGGACCCAACAACACCTCCCCCCTTTAACCCAAAAACCTGGCGAAAACCCCGGGGAGGGGGGGTTTTTTGGGAAACACCCAAACACGAGAATTAATTAAGAACATACTATATAGATGGATAGCCCAGCTAGAGCTCCGATTTCTACTGGCCCGTATTTGCAATTCGGAAACCACCCATCCCACAATTGCAACACCAAAAAATCACCTTTTTACTGCAAGGACCTAGCTTGCTGAAAATTGCAGGATCGATAGGTACTGACAGGGCCATCTTTCACTCCAAAAATGGTTCAAATCAAATCGTACGATCTTGAGATATGGTCAAAACAAAATTTTAAAAACGTCAAAAATGGCCAAAATCATTCTCATCATGATCTTATGGCACATTGTATTAAGGAAAAATTTGCAGGCGGCTGCAAAAAAAGGTGAATATGTGACGCTCTTTTGTTGGAGCCCAGTTTGAAAAAGAGGGGTATCAATTAAGGCATGCCTCATTTATGTATAGCCACTTATGCTTTGCAGCTGATCAACTTCAGTTTGAACAAACTGTGTATAAAAACCGAACCAAACGCAGCAACACGTCACATATTCGGCATTTTTTTGTGTTTGTGTGCATAGAAAGGAGCAGTGGCAATCATAGGACCTAACTGGACTGGAACACCCTGCATTCACATATGCCGCATGACTAAATGCCACGTGGTTGCAAGACAGGCAGGAAGGACCCCAGGGTCTTGCACATGGACCACTATGCAGACGTACGCACGCACGCACGCACGCACGCACGCAAGCACGCACGCACGCACGCACGCAAGCACGCACGAACGCACGCACGCACGCACGCACGCACGTACGCACGCAAACACGTTGTATAGGAGCAGTGCGTTATTGGGTAAATGCCAAAAAGGAAATGACGAATGGAGCCAGTACCATATGTATACCTACACATCACTAACTGAACTGTAGTGGCAATCCACATCTCACAAATGTTAGCAAGGTGCCAATTATTTATGTAGGAACTTTGGCTGTGCCAGGTCGATGGTAATGACCAGAGATAGATGAGATGTGAAAGGATTGCTGTTGCATTTTGGGTGAGTGAGATAGCTCACACAAAAAAATGCCGAATATGTGACGTGTTGCTGCGTTTGGTTCGGTTTTTATACACAGTTTGTTCAAACTGAAGTTGATCAGCTGCAAAGCATAAGTGGCTATACATAAATGAGGCATGCCTTAATTGATACCCCTCTTTTTCAAACTGGGCTCCAACAAAAGAGCGTCA
This sequence comes from Paralinhomoeus sp. GSCO2_6, assembly GCA_030248085.1. Classification (NCBI taxonomy): domain Eukaryota; kingdom Metazoa; phylum Nematoda; class Chromadorea; order Monhysterida; family Linhomoeidae; genus Paralinhomoeus; species Paralinhomoeus sp. GSCO2_6. The sequence goes on from JASAMY010000059.1 coordinate 25,185, forward strand.
CATATTCACCTTTTTTTGCAGCCGCCTGCAAATTTTTCCTTAATACAGTGTTTTTTCGTAAGACAAACATCGATGCGTAAAACCTACACAGGCACACGCATGCACGCATGCACGCACGCACACATGCATGCACGTACGCACGCAGGCACGCACGCACACATGCATGCACGTATGCACGCACGCATGCACGACATATGTACCATGTATGACATATGTAGCATGCTTGGTAGAATCCCTCGAGTGCAGTAGGAGACACTCATCGTATAGAATGTGAGCATGTGGATTGAATATAGGTACGAATGTATTTTTCATTGACCAAAGTTGTGCACAACTAATTGTCATGCAAATGATACAAAGCAGGATGACCTATCAGCAAATGGCACAGCATGCAGAAAACTACAAACAGAAGCCACTGCGGACAATTGTGTGTGTGTGCGAGTGCGTGCGTGCGTGCACGGGCAGTTGTGCTATATTGCTGCATCGTAGCGTAGTGATGTAAAGAATGAAAATGATCGCTATGACTAGGCGGTCAACTTTTGTGTTTTAGCTGAAGTGATGCGATGTACCCACATCCAGTTATTTTTTGAAGCAGCCGATTTGATGATGTGCGTGCGTGCGTGCACATCTGCAGTGCCATATTGGTTCGTCGGAGCATAGTGGTGTAAAGAATCAAAATAATCTACACGTGCAGGCGGTCAACTTCCGTGTTTTAGCCAAAGTGATCCGACCTACTCATATCGATATTTATCGATTATTCCGGATGTGAAAATATTTTGGTGCGTCGGATCGTGTTGACTTCAAGGAATGAAATGTTCGCCATCGAAGGGCAATCAACTTTATTATTGATGTTAATGCCCTCCGACGTAACCACACCGAAATATCGCCATTTTTCGTTTTCAGTATAATGGGGAGAGGCATTTTGGTGCGTTCAATTTGGTCCAATTGTCAAAAGGGGTCTATTCCAGGTCATGCCGAACAACTTTGTCCTTTATAGCAAAGCTCTGTGATAAGCCGTTAGCGCGCCTATTAAGGACAAACTTTTTGGCCGATATTTTTAATTGCTAATAACTCATTATCGGGGGCGAAGTTTTAGGTTCAGTGACTTGGCATAAACTTTCCATAAGCAACTGTTCAAGAAAATCAAAAAAAAATTGGGGGTTAATTCGGCACCTTTTTTGAGATTTACTCTTGGTAGAAACCACCCCAAAAAAACGACCGAAAAAACGCATAAAATCGGCGATATCTCGAGTTTGGTAGGACGCAGAGACGATTCCTTTGGTACGCAAAATTGCCATCATGGGTCGCTTACACATGCCAAGTTTCATTCCAATTGCCCGCGGCACTAGCGAGTGGCGCTCCAAAAACTGGGAGGAGAACACGAAAAAAAAAAGACACTTTTCGGAAACATTTTCGGGCGTACCCCTTTAACGCGCAGCAATACTGCAACGCGCTGTGGCACGTACGGTCCCCCGATGAGTGCGCTTCTTTTGACCCATAACACGCCAAAATCGGTTCAGCCAATCAAAAGTTATAGGCGATCAAAAATCCGAATTCTCGCGCGCGCAAGTCGTCACATATTAGGGTTGTACGCTGACGCGTACACCCTGATTGATACTGAACCACTTCTGAGCACTTTGCCACAGGTGTCCTGAGTTGTAAGCGGCTAGTATTTATAAGGGGGGGGGACTTTTAAACTCAAAGTGGTCTTAAGAGGGTGTATAATCATAAGGGGGGGGGGCTAATTATAGGGTTTACGGTAAATTCTTAGGCGAAATTGCCAATAAATCCTGCGCTTTTCAGGTTTGTGGCCCCGTTTTGCTTAATTGACAATTTGGCCGCGCCCCTCAACGCAACGCATGAAAGCAATGCACAATCCCATCTGGCGCCCACGCCTGCAAGCGACGATTGAACGACGACGTGTTCCCGCCTAGGGGGGGGGGCGTTGTCCGGTCGAAAAGGGAAGGCGTCCCGCTAACTGACGGACAAAGTCCGTGGGCGTTGTTCCGTAACCGCTCGCCGCGGATGTTGTCGTAAGAGGGGGGGGGGGGGGGAGGTGGTACCTATAGGGCGTCTCTCTTAGTTAGAGATCTATCTAATACATCCTGCTGGGTCTTCCATCGCCCAAACAGAGCGATCAACTCGCCGCTCTCGCCTATTGCTCGCAGCTCAGTTGACGCAGAAACACAGAGTCGGAGTTACGGGTCATCATATCGTCTGTCATCATCAATGCAGTACGCACCTACAGGTACACATACTTGTCTCGCTTGGTCGAAGGCGCCCAATGTTCCGCACGGCCCTACATGTCCTTGATGTGCCAGTCCCGCAAGAATCTCCGATGGCGACGCTCGCGCTCGCGATCGTTCCTGGGGACGCGCACGTGTCCCTCGAACGGCGTCAACGCTCGGATGGGGTGGGCGCCAATTGAGAACACATTCCAGCACTCGTGCACAAAGTCGACGTAGAGGGCAGGCTGACCCGGAGTGACTGGCCACCGCGCGGCCGTCAGCTTGGCAAGGGCGCTCGAATGGGCCTCTAATTCGGTGAACTCGACGAGCGGGTGCAGGATTTCCAAGCGCTGAACGCGAAGGTGGGTCAGTTGCTGGACGGCGCCCACTAGTTCTCGCCATATGCCTGGCGGGGAAATCGGACGCGATGGTGTAGACCCACTCAGGGAGAGCCACAGCTTCTGGATGACCAGCTCTTCAACGTTTGGCGTCAGCGATTGCAGCAGCTTCACCAGAGTCGGCTCTGTGGCGCCATAGAAAAAGCAGCCCAAAATCAACTGCTTCACAGTCGGCAGTGCGACGGCATCTGAGGGAAACGCTATCTCGAGACGCAGTCGGCGTAGGCATAGGAGCGACGTTGAAAATGGGGCCGCACAGAAGCAGGCGTTGCCAAGGCTATGCATCTCCACTGGGCGCTGTTGCATTTTCGAGAGGGACTTCTGAACTCCGCCGCCGCCGACGCTGAACGCGTCCAGAGTGGTACAAGAAACGTCAATGGCGTCTATGACCCGCTTCATCAGGACACGGGAATTTTTGGGTCGAATGACGGCCTTTTGCAGCTGCAGCAGCAGTCGCTCCTTCCCTCGAGCTGAGGGCGCGGCGCTGAAGAGCGCCGACGGAGGATGGAAGCTCAGGCGGCCATCTATGGCCAAAGTGACGCCGGTGACGCGGGCGCCGTCCGCCTTGCGCAGCTGCACGGCGACGAAATGGCGCGCAGCGTCCGTGGAGCAGTCAGTCAGTCTCACAGCGGTCTCTTCGTCCTGGCCCGACCCTCGAAGTCGCCAGTCGAGCCTCTTCACCTTTTTTTTATTGATGTCGCGTCGGAGCACGAGCGTGACCAGGTCCAGTTCTAGCCAGGGACGGTTGCTGGGCAGGAGTCGGCGCCAGCTGCAGCAGACCAGTCGGCAGTTGGCCAGCTCCAGCAGCGGCAGCTGGCGGAGCACCTCAGAGACAGTCTCCATTGGCACCGCCATCTTTCATTCAGCGTTTACGAATGTGAATTTCAATTCAGAGAGTGCTCCGAATTTTTTTGTCTCTCGGAAAGCTCAATCCGTAACTCCGACTCTGTCTTTCTGTGTCAACTGAGCAATGGGCGAGAGCGGCGAGTTGATCGCTCTGCTTGGGTCGATTGTAGACCCAGCAGGATTATTAGATTGATCTCTACGGGACAACCGTAAATGGAGACCCCCAAGAGCCGCTCCCCCCCCTCTCGCGACAAGGCCCAGCGGGTAAGGAACAACGCCCACGTCCCGTCAGATTGCGAGACGAGTACATTTTCGACCGGACAACGCCCCCCCCCCTCGTGGTACACGTCGTTCAATCGTCGCTTGCAGACGTGGGCGCTATAGCTATAGAAGAGATTGCAGTGCGTTGCATTCAGATTGACAGGCGCGGCCCACTTGTCCAGTAGATACAATGCACGCGACACACCTCAAAAGCACACGGATACCACCTAGTGTTACGAAGAGGTTGTCATTTTACGTCTCGTCCTCCTTGTTAGCTGCGGGGCCCTCTACTAGCCGTTGTGCAACGCATACATACAGCGTCTATACCGTGCGGGCGAATGAAGAGCGGGCAATACTTTTTTTTGCCGAATTTTATTTGTATTTGTATTTGTATTTTTGTATTTCACCCAACACGTTACTATACAACCAGCAAAAGAAAATAGCGCATGTCAGATAGGGAGGCATCAACGCGACCAAAAAGCATAGTTCACCGAGTATCGGCAACGCGCAAACACATGCGGTACACGTACACGCGAAGTACTCGGACACGCGACAGACGTACACGCGAATTAGGCTTACACGCCAAGCACGAGAATGCGATATGTACACGCTCGAGGGAAGGTGATATGCAGTACGAATTGACGCGTGCGTGGGCGACGCTGATGCACTGTAGTACGTTGTACATAGCAATTAGACTGACTGAGACTGGCTGATCGTTACGTGGGGTGGGGCAGGAAAGACGCCAAAAGGTTATGGCGGTTTACAAACCTACCGTCAGAAAATCAGAGAGGTTTTCTTTAGAAAGTCGGTTTCTGAAAGAGAGCAGGGATGGGGCGGAGACTGTGTTAGCGGAGAGTCCGTTCCAAGCAGCGACGACGCGCTCTGCGAAGAAGTGCTGCCGGCAGAGAGTGCGCTGCTGAGGGTGCCACAATTTGAACGAGTGACCAAGGTGTTCGTAATGAGTTTGGGGCAAATTCAAAGAAATCAGCAAACTGCAGATCTGTCAAGCCATTGATTATTCTGTAGACCATCTGTAAATCAGCGTGCAATCTGCGCAATTCTAAAGGTTCCAGGTGTAGAATGAGACGTTCAGGATATGAGAGCACACCCATACCAGGCAGACGCTTTGTAAAGCGGCGTTGCACAGATTCCAGGAGCTCAATGTCACCCTTAAAGCTGGGATTCCAGACTGTACAAGCGTATTCTAGTCTGCTGCGCACATACATAGGTTTTGAACATATGAACCATAAATTTTGTACCCCGTGTTTGAAAGCTATTAAAAATCGTGTTAACTTGGATACCTGCCAGTTGCGTGACGTGCCTGACATGTGCTGAGAATCGAAGATTTGAGCTAACTAGAACGCGCAGGTCCCTCACACAATCCTGTTCATTCAGTTGAACATCCCCAATATTTGGCTCATTGGCATTGGTTTCATCATTTTTTGCCTCAATGCCTGTGGACATCGCACGGCGCATGATAACATTCCGCTTTATTTCTGACTCTACTTTCACATGGCTTGGTGAAATCCGCGGCTGCAGTTTTTTTTTGGGGGGGGGGGGTAGCCGACCCCCTTCCCGCCAGACGCGTTTAATGGTTGTCCTACATTTCGCAGTGTTCCAGAGGAGGTGGGCATGCGGCAGTACAACGCGCTGCGCCGCGCTCGGAACCGGTGGAGGCTGGTGTACACGCTTCTCTGCAATCCGGGTCTCGTCAGCCTCCGCGGCTGGCGCATCAGCAAGCGGCTCAAGGCGCTGGAACGAGCCAAAGAAGAGCAGGAAGCGAGTCTTAGCGCAAAGGCAAAATTGTTCTCGTAGACAACAGTTCCCATCGTGAAGTATAGGAAAAAAACCGGGTGTCACGCTCGCAAATGACAACGAGTGGTAAGAACACCGTTCTTAGTCCACTTCAACTGCACTTCATGCAGACCGAACGACGGCAGAGAGAGAAGCAGCCGTCGGCACCTTGTTGGCGCGCGCGCTCGGACCCTCTCGCAATTTCGGGGGGGGGGGAGTCCAATTTCGGTCAAATACTCTATTTTGCAACAGGGGGTACCCACCCTGTCGAATTTTTTTGACATTGCGCCATTTCGGCTGGGGAAGCTTTTAGACATAATCTGTCTGCACGCTTCGCGCTCATTTGCCACGACAGCGTTTGCGATTTGTGTACAAGTACAATACAACCATGTGCCACACGTGAAAATGCGTGCACTATTACCTGTTGCATTTGTTTGAAGAGGTCCATTTTGCCTTAGTTAAGTGCTAAATCATGCGCCGCAGGCAAAAATTTGGCTCATTGGCATTGGTTTCATCATTTTTTGCCGCAATGCCTGTGGACATCGCACGGCGCATGATAACATTCCGCTCTATTTCTGACTCTACTTTCACATGGCTTGGTGAAATCCGCGGCTGCAGTTTTTTTTTTGGGGGGGGGGGTATCCGACCCCCTTCCCGCCAGACGCGTTTAATGGTTGTCCTACATTTCGCAGTGTTCCAGAGGAGGTGGGCATGCGGCAGTACAACGCGCTGCGCCGCGCTCGGAACCGGTGGAGGCTGGTGTACACGCTTCTCTGCAATCCGGGTCTCGTCAGCCTCCGCGGCTGGCGCATCAGCAAGCGGCTCAAGGCGCTGGAACGAGCCAAAGAAGAGCAGGAAGCGAGTCTTAGCGCAAAGGCAAAATTGTTCTCGTAGACAACAGTTCCCATCGTGAAGTATAGGAAAAAAACCGGGTGTCACGCTCGCAAATGACAACGAGTGGTAAGAACACCGTTCTTAGTCCACTTCAACTGCACTTCATGCAGACCGAACGACGGCAGAGAGAGAAGCAGCCGTCGGCACCTTGTTGGCGCGCGCGCTCGGACCCTCTCGCAATTCGAAGCAACGGGCTCATGAGCAGGCTGACATCGAAATACACCTGACGCCGCCCCCGACAGGAATCCGAGAGCCTTCGTTGGGCCCTTTGTCTCGCTGACGTCGGCGAAGACGACGCCCCGTTGCACTCCTGGGTGCTCATGCGGAAGTTGTCGCTTTGCGTTGCTCGCTGGCTGACGTGCTTGGACGTCTGCGACTTCTCGAGCACAACGTTACGCGGGGCGGTGGCGTGGGCTCTCGCGCAGTGTCCGACGGAAAGAGAGAAAGGTCGAACAGTTTCGTAACAGTTCGCCGCTGCTCTCATCCAGCGACTTCCGTCACTAAAATTCGCTTCGTTAGGCGCCTCGCTGAAAGGTGCATAGGCGGCGCAATGGGCGAAACGCAGCCGCGTCGCCGCCAACTCACAAGCGGTTGTTGCTCGGTGAAAATCAATATTCCCCCCGTTGTGTCGTTGCAGCGAGCATGGACGCGTTCCACAACTCGTCGTCGTCGTCGTCGCTGCTGGCCCCTGGGCAAAGCGCGGAGGCGCCGTCGAACGGCTGCTTCGACATGAACGACGCCTTGAGACTGAAGCCGCGGGAGCTGACGACCATCGGCTGGGTGCGGGCGGCGATGTCGGCGCTCTACGCGTTGGTCTTCGCGATGGGCCTTTTCGGCAATCTCCGCGTGGTGACGGCCGCGCTGGCGCCCAGGAGGATGCTCAAGCCGCAGAGCATCTTCATCGTCTCCCTCGGCCTCGCCAACCTGTGCACGCTCCCCTTTTCGTTCATCGTCGCGTCCTCTCTCTCTCTCTCTCTCTCTCTCTCTCTCTCTCTCTCTCTCTCTCTCTCTCTCTCTCTCTCTCTCTCTCTCTCTCTCTCTCTCTCTCTCTCTCTCTCTCTCTCTCTCTCTCTCTCTCTCTCTCTCTCTCTCTCTCTCTCTCTCTCTCTCTCTCTATCACTCTCTCTCTCGCTCTCTCTCTCTCTCTCTCTCTCTCTCTCTCTCTCTCTCTCTCTCTCTCTCTCTCTCTCTCTCTCACAATCTTTATATTGGCGCGCAGCATCCAGCACGCACGCAGCGTGACATCCTTCCAGAGCATGAGCATCTCGTTGTCCACCTTCTCTCTGGCGGCGCTTGCGCTCGATCACCACCTGCTCGTGGTCCACCCCGAGAAGAAGCCCATGACCAACCGAGGCGCAATCGTGATCTGCGCGGGCATCTGGCTGCTGTCCTACGCGCTGGCCATTCCCTCGGTCCTCGAGCTCAAGCTGGTCGGCTTGCAGCTGAACCTGAGTGGCCATTACGTACCCATCTGCGGAAGTTTCTGCGTGACGAAGTGGAGCTGGACCGGCGGAGAGGTATATGTAAATAGACGTGCATCCGGGCACTACGGGCACCCAATGCGGACGTGAATGAAAGCGGCTAATTGCAAACAAATTGAACAACTCAAATCTAATCTACCTAATCTTTAGAGATAAACGTAAGACGTACGTACAGATAAACGGTTTTAGTGGAGCAAGTGTGTGCGTGTGTGTGTGTGTGTGTGTGTGTGCGTGTGCGTGCGTGCGTGCGTGCGTGCGTGCGTGCGTGCGTGCGTGCGCCGCGCAAGCTGATGAACATGCAAATTCGCGGCGCGCAGATGGAGCTTCGAGTCTACTCGGTCACGATCGCTGTGTTGACCTTCTTCGTGCCCTTGTTCCTCATCGCCCTCTCCAACTTCTGCGTCTGCAAGAAACTATACACGGTCGGTGCACACTTTCGCGTGCTTTATGCAAAGTTGTTCCTTCTTCCCAACTATAGTAGAATCCCTGTCGTTGCCCGCTTGCAGCGTCTCGACAGCGTCAAGTTGCGCCGGTCGACGCCTCCCGAAGTCGGCCACTCAGTCTCTACCGTGGAGGTGGAGCTGCGTCGTCTGCGTCGGCGCCTCTGCCGGCACCACCAGCGGCGCACCAATTATATTCTGGCCGCCATTTCGGCGGCGATCCTGCTCTCCATGCTGCCGCTGGTCGCGTTCAATCTGGCGGCCGACCTCAACTACTGGCCCCTCTGGCTCGGGAGGCAGCCCTTCTTCTACGGCAGCGTGACGCAGCTCTGGGCCATGACCTCGACCATGTGGAACCCGGTCCTCCACAACTGGCTCAACACGCAGCTGCGCGGCGCCGCCTTGCGGCTGTGCGGGCGGCGCTGCGGCGAGGTCGAGGCGGCGTCCACCGCCATCTCGCCGCAGGAGCTGACGACGTCGTTGGAGTCGGCGTCGCACCACGACGCGATGCAGTGGCAGCCGTTTTGGGCGGATTTGGAGAATTTCTGGGGGCTGAAAAAGAAGGTGTCGCTCGACTGCCGGCCGGCTCGGGAGTTCGACATCCACAGCCGGCCGAACTCGGGCAACGTCTCCACGGAGGCAGTGAGGGGACAATCTCGGCTTGAGCTGTCGTCGAGAACTCTGCTGCAGCCTGTCTCGTCAACGACAGCATCCAGAAGAAGACAGTCGTCGCCTTCTGCCTCCGACCCAACGACTACTCTCAATACGCAGTGGAGATTGTCATAGAGAAGTTTCTAAACACTAGAAAGGATCACATAGCGGAGAACAAATCATTGACCTGAAAGTCGAAATGTCGCCCCAGAGTTTCCTGCCAATTGATTCAATTTGACTGTGCTTGCTCTCCCTACCGTAACACGTCTAATAAAACCCCTCCCTCCAGTAGCGTAGCCAAGGGGGGGGGGGAAGGGGGGAAGCTTCCCCCTCCCCCGAAATTCTCCGAAGATAAAATTTTTTAGCTTGGTACCCTCTGTTGCAATGTGCCAATATGGGCATTTTTCTTCAATGCAAATAATGATAAAAACGCACTAAAGAGCCAAATTTTCGCCTGCGGCGCATTGTTTTGCATCAAAAAATTTAAAAAAATTTTAAAAAATCAAAAAAAAAATTTGCCTGCGGCGCTGCTTTGAGCACGGAAATCGACCGTTTGGACAACATTGGTAACGTTTTGGTGTGAATGTAGTCAGACAAACGAGCGCGAAGCGTGTAAACATATTGGATGAGAGAGTGTCTAAAGCTTCCCCAGCCTAAATGGCGCAATGTCCAAAAAATTCGACAGGGTCCCCCCTGTTGCAAAATTGAGAATTTGGCCGAGAATTGGACTCCCCCCCCGAAATCAAGTCCTGGCTACGCCACTGCCTCCCTCTGTTAACTCTGCACTGCGTGGTCGTTGTCGTTCGTGTCAATTCGTCATGGACCAGTGTAAGAGGCTGAAACAGATATCAGGACATGACCTTCGATTGTCGTATTTTGAACTCGTTTTTCCTAGCGCACTTTTTCGCACTTTTCTGTGCAAATGGCTCTATGATTGCGCAACAGGATGCACAGCACTTTTTTGACAACTCGAAGCTGTGTTGCGTGAGGTCATGCCGGGTAGCGAAGCCTGGAACTGGCGTCTGACCGAGCCGGAACTTTAATCTCTTGTTCACTTTGTTTGGCAGTGGAATAGAAGTGGACTCACAATGCCATGTGCTTGAAGGCATGGGCTTTGCGGTGCGGGCGGGAGTACATGGGACTGGGCTTGGGGGCCTCCACAAGCTTGTTGTGGTAGGGTATGAATCCTGTAGGATCTGAGCCGATACGGTAGTGTTGCACATTTTATTCACGCAATGCGCTTGTAGAGTCCCGTTTACGACTTTTCAAAAACGAATATTGGAGTTGAACTATGGCCGACAATATCGAGGCTGCGAAGCGGGCCGCCGCAAAGTTCGCCGTCGACAAGTACGTCAAGTCGAACCAGGTACGTCGAATCGCGTCGGCAGTCTATTTTATTTTATTTTATTTTTTTCTTAATTTCGAAAATTTCAGGTGATTGGCGTAGGCACTGGCACCAGTGCTGCCTACGTTGTGGAGGTGCTGAAAGAAAAGTACAGCAGCGGCGAGTTGACGGGAATCGAGTGCGTGCCCACCTCCTTTCAGGTTTGTTGATTAAATCGCAAAAATTTCCTATTTAATTAAATTCGTAACCGTAATAATCACTTTAATTCAGTCGCGTCACCTGATTCTGGAACACGGCCTGCCCTTGTCCGACCTGGAGCAGACGCCCCACGTGGACGTATGCATTGACGGCGCCGACGAAGTCGGTTTGCAAAAATTAAAAAAAAAACACCATATTCATTTAATTAAAATCAGGTCGACGAACGCCTGGACGCGCTCAAGGGCGGCTGCTGCGGCTGTCTGACGCAAGAGAAAATCGTGCAGAGCTGCGCGGCCAAATTCGTGGTCGTCGCCGACTACCGCAAGAGGACGGAGCGGCTGGGAAAGCGGCTGCGCCGACTGCCCCTGGAAGTGGTGCCAAACTCCTTCACTCCCCTCAAATGGCGCATCGAGCGCGAGCACGGTTCGTTTGGTGACATCTCAATGGCGCCGCGGTTGGGGTGCCCCCTCCTAGAAACCCAGGTTGTTGTTGGATTGGCGGCAAAACCAGGAGGCCGTCAATGGCCCATATAGCATGCCCAAATGACGCCTTCCCGTCTAACTACAGCCGCGTAATTAGCCAAAGACCTTCGGAAGAACGCCATCTGTAGTCTAGGGCAGTGGTGGCACGAGAAAATTTGTCGAGAGGGAAGTCCTCGATCCAGTGGCTCCATCGAGAATCGAACCCAGCACCTTACGCGCAAGAGGCCGATTCTTTGCCACTAGGTCATACCCTCCACCCAGACATAGGTGCCCATGGAATTTGGGCCAGGGGAGGGGTAAATCGCCAAATTTTTTGAAGGCAGGGGGTGGGTAAACTGGGCAATTCGGGATACTTCCCACAGGGTGGGTGGGTGGGTGAGTGTCATGCATGGTCCATCAATGCAATGCAGCAGCACACTGTATGAATGTACATGGTGTGATGGTAAGAAGAAGAAGGAAAATGGTAGCCTGTGTTCTGCGATGAAGACACAGTAGACAACCACCCACAGAAACTGCACTGCAAGTGTTGGAGGCCGAACCACGAATCAATGTGGTGGAGATCTGCGTCTACGTCCTGGCTCAAGCAGAACATTTGTATACAGTCTGCAGGCCAAGAGCGTCAGTTTCTTTCTTGTGGGCTGTTGTCAGGTGAGCTTGCAACTTGGTGTGCATCTGCACACCATCACAGTCACAATCTGGTTAGAGAACAGTCACTTGTTCGAAGAATGGCCTGATGAAACTCTAGAGGAAGAAGGAGGAATCAGCTACTGTTGTTGCTGGTTCATCAGCTTGCTCAGCAGAAGCCTCAGCAGTAGGCTCAGCACCAGCAGCAGGTTCAGCAAGTACTGCAGCAACAGGTTCAGCATTTGCATGCTACTCCTTTAGTGAGATGTAGGTTTCCTCTGTGGCTGCAGTTGACTTTTCTCTGACTGTTTTTACAGTAATGAGACTGAGTCCTCTGAACATTGGACGATCTTCTCCCTTGCAACTAATTAAAAGTTTGATGTGCTCATCGTTAATTAACATTGACGCAGTTAGCTTAAACTTGGCTGACGCAGTTGCTTGGGAGCTGGCAGCAAGTAATTTGGAGTCACCTGGCTGTCCACTGATGCAGTTGCTTAGGAGCTGGCCCTGTGGCAGTGCCAGTGGCTGGCAAGCCAGTGGCAGACAACTTGGCACTTGCTGACACAGTCGCGTGGGCTGCGAAGCGACAGGAGGTACTCGCAGGCCCTGACAGGCGGAGCGGCTCTATTGACGACAGTCTGCACGCAAATTAACTGCGCCGCAGGCGAAAATTTGGCCATTTCTATGTCTCACCAGGAACTCTTCCTTAAAATTAACGGTAATGGGCGGTTGTAATTAGCCAGGTTTGCTAAGAATTAAATATTACCTGGCCAACGGGTGAGTTGCACGCTCACCACAGCGCTGCAGGCAATTTTTTCGCATATTAGAGTGTCAACCTAAGGGAATCCTATGTCCTGGCCCAAAACGCTTCCCTAGTCAAAGAGTGACTTGCACACTCACCCACCACGGGGCCGCAGGCAACATTTTGCGCGCATGGGTAGTGCGTTAATCTTAAAAAACTAGACATCTGTCATCTGCTAATTGAAGAGTTGTGGAAAAAAGGCGATTGTAGTGCTGGGATTCGAACCCAGGTCTCAGGGTTACCGGGCCTGGATGCTAACCGCTACACCACACTCGCACGCCTCCTATTCCACAAATCACGCATGCTAAACCTCCCTGACTGCCTGCTCGCGCTTGCCCTTCGCCTACCTGCCCACACTAGTGCTTCCTAGTGCCCTGCACACCCGTACCTAGAGAGAGGCTACAGGAGACAGATGCTACGTAACGTACGTGCACACATATTGCGCGTCTTTGGGTGCCGGTTAAAACAAAAATCGATAAACGCTGTACGAATCAAAATCGATAAACGCGCAACCAAGTCAATGCCGAAGTAATGTTTGCACAACAGTTGCGCGGCTGCATTGCACTAGATGGTTGGCTATAGAGATGGGGAGGGGTATCCCGAAAATCCCGATTTGGTTTCGGGATTAGGTAGCCCAGCCCCAGGGGGAGGGTAATCCCGAAAGTCTTTCGGGATAGGGTCTTACAGGGGAGGGGTATACCCCCCCCCCTATACCCCCCCCCCCATGGGCAGGTATGCACCCAGGTTTCCAAGGAAATTATCACAGGGAAACACGCATGGCAGTTGCGCTCTCGGTTTGAGGTGGTACGTGCGTGCTGCGCATGGCGACGATGAAGGCGGGTCCCGTGGTCAGCGACAATTCCAATCTGATCGTCGACTACGAACTGCCAGACGGAAACGACGTTGACTGGCGTCGGCTCAATGTCGCCCTCAAAATGATGCCCGGTCTGTTGCGCCCAAATGCAAGTTACGCCCCAATTCGCTCACGCACACGCACACGCACGCACGCACACACACACACACACACACACACACACACAGCGTATATCGAACCGGTTCAGGAGTGGTGGAAACGGGTTTGTTCCTGGACGTGGTCGACGTCGCCTGTTTCGGCAGGGCCGACGGAGTGGGAGTGGACGAGATCGTCAAAAAGCAGCCGACGACAACAACTGCCGAGCTTTAGGATTCGCATATCCAACTCACAGAAGACTAGCTGGCGAAACCAGCAACCCGTCCGACTTACGCTGATATTCGAAAAAAGCTGAAGCTGGAAAATTAAAAAAAAAACTAGTCCGCGCTTGAATGTGTGCTTCTGTGATTGCGGAAATACACGGTGTGTCTCGCAATAAGTAATTTTTCTTGCACTAAGCATTTACATTCTGTCGGGTTTCGAGTTGAGAGTGTGTCGGCGACGGACCTACGTTCAGACATGCACACTTTCAGGTTGGTAATGCGAATTGTTCCTTCGCGAACGCTTCTAGAATTGTGCATAAATCGAGTCTTAATGGCGCCCTGGCCGGTACAAGCGTCTGCCACAAACGCCATAGCTGGCCAGCTGAGTAGCAGTGCAGGTACTTTTTTTATTGCTCGTTCATCTTTTCAACCGAGCCACAAAACAAGCGTATGCACTGAATCGCACCCAAGAGTTGCAACACTGTACTTTCTCCCTCACCCGCCTGTATCCAAAAGGGGGAGGGGCTTCGCACAGCTGAAAACTGACCCTTCATGACGTGTAATACCCCCCCCCCCCGCGAAAAAGAAGTTTCAGACGAACTTTTCTCAGTGTCCCCAAAGACTGGAAAATTTTTGCGACTGGGACGGTGCATGTCTAGCAAAATACTACTCCTTTCCCTCTATACAGCTTATGTATCTTGACCGGTGTTGTCTGGGGGCTATTTCGCGTGCGAACGATGCCTTTTTTTTCTACCGCCATGTTCGACGCTGCTACGTCCGCCGCAATACTGTTGTTCTGTTGACTCGGCATTGCGCGGCACTAAGATAACACTAGACTTAGAACGGGTTTTTGGTTGACGCGCGCGTGACACTCGCGCAGCTCTCAGTGCGTGACGCCGCTCTATTTGCCTTGTCTGTCTGCCTGTCGGTCGCTTTTTGTCGGGTTGTCGTTGTCAGCAGAGGAACAACATCTCGCACGCCCCCCCCCAAATGACGGGTTGGTGTAAAGAAATTTAAAAAATAACTTGAAATACATTGAAAGTAAAATAATTCAGCGCAAGACGATGAACGGCTGGTGGAGAAGGCGAAGAAAGACGCGGCCGAGTTTACGGTCGAGAAGCATGTCAGACCTAATCAGGTGCGTGCGTGCGTGTGTATGTGTGCGCGCGTGCGTGCGTGTGTGTGTGTGTGTGCGTGCGTGCGTGCGTGCGTGCTTGTGTGATTAACCAATTCAGCCTACGGCGGTTCAGGTAATCGGGGTAGGTACTGGCTCGACCGCCGCTTACGTGGTTTACGCGCTGGCCGAGCGCTACGCCGCCGGCCGACTGCCCAACATCAAGTGCGTACCCACGTCCTTCCAGGTTGGTTCGTCATTAACACTTTAATTAATCTAATTCATCAAACCGTGAACAGTCGATTAAGGCTCGTCACTTAATCTTGGAGAACAAACTGCCGCTGTCCGATCTGGAACGCACGCCCGACGTCGACGTCGCGATCGACGGGGCCGACGAGGTGGGGGTGGGGGCGTGGCGAAACCGGTTCGAACTGGTTTGAACCGGTTTGAACAGGTGGACGCCTCTCTGAACGCGATCAAGGGCGGCGGCGGCTGCCTGACGCAGGAGAAGATCGTGCAGAGCTGCGCGAGACGGTTCATCGTCGTGGCGGACTTTCGAAAAAGGTCGAACCGGTTTGGAGACCGCTTCGCCCGTCTGCCCATGGAGGTGGTCCCGAACGCGTTCCAGCCCATCAAGAGACGCATCGAGAGAGCGCACGGTAGGCGTGCATTGAGCGTATCACCATTTGAGAGTCGACGGTTTTTGGGAACCCACTCTCGTTTTGCACGAATGGGCCTTCTTTGGATGTCTCCCTCTCCAGTTACACGTATGGGTGCACCACAGCGTGCCCACAATCGAACACTCTCGTTTCTATCCCCATTTTATAGTTTATTTTCTGCGAGCTTGCCATTGGGAATGTGCTCCTCATAGGGAGGGTCTCCGTTTTTTTATACAAATTTTGCTTGTTTTTTTCCCGCAGGGGTATTTGCTCAGACATTCTCATACCAAACTCTCTCCGTTCCATATTCTTCTCTCTGATTTCATGTTCTCTTTTGCGCAATTCTCTGGTTCAACTGGCCGGTCTCGCTTTGTTCGGCAGACCGAACTACCTGTTCCTAGACTATTCTCGAGAGTTCTTTTGAGGAGGCGCGGTGAAGCTGCGCATGGCGCAGCGGAAGGCGGGTCCCGTGGTCAGCGACAACTCGAACGTCATCGCCGACTGGGAGTTCCCCAAGGGCGTCGACTTCGACTGGCCGCGACTAAATGTGGAACTCAAGATGATGCCCGGTCCGTCTGACCGCCCTCCCGCGACCTCCCCCCCCTCCTCCCCCTAGATCAAGGATGTGAATCTCGAGTCTCGTATTGGAGTCTCTTTCGGAGGGGCGTTTATCGGTGTCTGATCAGTATTATCGGTGGGCATTTCGGTGTTTGATCTCAAAACAGTAATACTTCTGGAGAGGGGTTGAAAAACCTGGGCTGGGGAAAGGTTGCTGCTGGGTTTGGGGGGGGTAAGGACCCTAAGTTACAGGCCTCCACCTCCCCCCACCCCCCCCCCCCCCCCTTCGGTAAGATCGGGTTCCTCCAGTTACGGATGGATGGGCGGGCACACAGCGCGCGAGGCTTTTGTGCGCATCTCAGCGCATTGCGTTTGTTTACCGTCCGTAAATCCTCCAATTGTGCCCCCCCCCACTACCAATCCTCCAATTGTGCCCCCCCTCCACTACCAATGGATGGTTTGTTTGTTTCTTTGTGTGTGTGTGTGTGTGTGTGTGGGCCGCTTCTATGATCGCGGGGGCCTCTCTTTGGTTACAATCCACCGCTGCTGGTGAGAGATGAGACCCAGTCAGCAAGATCCTGGGGGGCTGCGTCCCAATGGATGGTCCCCCTCCCCCTCCAATAGTGCCCCTGACTAAGTGGAGTTTTCTACATATACATAGTGCTCCAGGCCGCTATTGGAGGATGTGTACGGCGTCTCCGGTTCAGGCATCGTGGAAACCGGTTTGTTCCTGGGCGTGGTGGAGCGCGCCTACTTCGGCATGGCCGACGGGTCCGTCTGCGAATTCTGTCGGCCCGGCGTCGACGCCGAGAAGGCCGCGACGGCTGCGGGTGTAGCCGAGCTGATCTCCACCTGCCATCTGTGGGGAGGCACCACGGTCGTGGCGGGCACTGACAATGACCAGGAGAGCAAGTGAAAAAGAAAAAAACGGAATTGTGACCCCACTTTTCCAAAAAACGCGTCCGCGGCACGAAACGTACACGTTCACTTGCACCCTCGCTCGATTTGGGCGCACGCGATGCAAAAAGGAATTATTGTACACTGTACTGGCGTTTACCGCAGCAACTAATTTGGTGGGCCTTATTTTTCGGGGAGAAAGTCAAGGTGTAGAATGCTAGCTCCTCCCTCCCCTAACTAACGGACTAACGCGAGGAAGGGTTGGGTGTAGAATTGATTTCTGAAACCAAAAAGTAGGTAGGGCCAAAACAGCGTCTCCTTTGTGTTGCATTGTAATGGTGTTTTTTGACACAGTAGAAGGGAATCAAAAACGCAGAAATAAAAGTCTGGGGATGTTAAATGACGCAACTATAGCAGGATTCTGGGAGTTTGGTTCCGAGTAGGGGCCAATCCTCCCTAAATAATTGATTGGGATGGATGTAGTTGGGTGACTCTTGTATTAACGGGTGCACTACGTCGAGTGGTTATGGTTACACGTTATATCGCTGGCACAGTAGTAGTTGCACATTCAAATTTCAAACGCCGTAGAATACGGTATTGTCCGCGTATTTCCTCGCTTCCGAGTTCGGGGGCCAGACTGGGCGGCGATCCGACGCGAAGTAGAGCCGTTCGAAGGATTCCTTGATTTTGGCGATCTCTGCCGACTCGTCCGGAGTCGGCGCACGCTTGGCGACCACAACTGCCGGGGTTGTCGACGAAACTGTCGATGTCGACACTGCCGAGTCCGACAGGTCGCTGTCGACGGCGCTGCCGAAGCCGTACGAACGCGTGGGCGGCTTGACGAAGCGGCGACGGAGCTTGGGCAGCACGCGACGGAATTTGGTCCTATGGGGGCTGTCGAGCTGACGGATTTCGGGTTATTTTCGGCAAATACCGAAAACCCTCTAAATCGCTACGGGGCGCGAATTGTTTCAATCGAGCTTTAGGCGGGGGGGGGGGGGGGTTACAACTGAAGGCCCTCAGGGAGGTTGGCAATCGTAATTAGAGGGTCTACGGTATATTTGCAAGGGGGCACAAATTGGGGGGGGGGGTAAACTGAAAGGTCCCCTGTTGAAACTTGATAATAATAAACGGGGTTTGGGGTAAGGGTACATACCGTATGTTTACCTACAGCGGTCCTACACGACTACAGCGGGCTCGTGGTCAGCAGCAGCTCGACAGCAACCCTGGTGTCTGCAGGTCCCGATCTGGTCGTCGTCGACAGATGCGTTTGTCTCGGCGGTGCTGTCGTCGACGCGTCGAGTTCCTTCGTCTGGAAGAACCTGTCGAAGTACTGTCTCAGTTTCTTGACCTCTTCGTCATCGGAAGCGCGTCCGAAGACGTGACGCTCGTCGGGCGCTGCCGCCGACTGGGCCAGGAATCGGCTGTCGGCAAACTCGACAGCTGAAGGCGTCCGACGCACCGTCGGTCGTATCGGACCGCCGCCGCTGCCGAGCTGCCGACGGATATCGTGCTGCGCGGCGCTGCCGAAACCGGACGCGAACGCGCTAGGCGCCGCATCGCACCGGAATATTGGCGTGCTTCGCCAGCTCTCACGCTGCGCGTTGTGTATTATTAGAAGAGACGTATTTTTGTTGGATTAAGGGCAACGCTAGGAGACCGTCAATGGCCCACATATAGGTATATCATACCCATATCCATGACGCCTTCCCGTCTAGAGCCGCGTAATCAGCTAAAGACATTCGTAAGAACGCCATCTGTAACCTAGACGAGAAAATCCATGGATAAGAGACGTAGACATGTAAACTGCGGGTGCGACGGGCGCCTGCTGCCGTCAGGAGGGGGCGTGGCCAGGAGCTGGCGAATGACACTGGGCAGCGCGCCGAAGGAGACGGAGACGGGTCTCTGTTCCGAACCTCCAGCGAGCACGGGTGCGCCCAGGAGCGGGTCGGCGTCGCCCGACAGCTCGCCTTGCAGCTGGCGCGCCAGCAGCATCAGCATGGGAATCAACGCTGAGGGCGGCGCGAGCGTGCTTGCGTGCGTTTCTTCGTCCGTCGCCACGTACGCCTAGGTAGCACCTGGCCAGTCGGGAGTGAAGAGCGGGGCGATGGTTGGGGACGTCGTCGTAGTCGTATTCGGAATCCTAGTCGTTGTCGTGGTCGAAGTGCCGCGCGTCGTTGTCGCAATCGTAGTCGTCGTCGTCGTGGTTCTCGTGTCGTGTCGAAGAAGTTCGTCCGGCACAACTTCCAGACTGCCTTTCGGAATTCTAATCGTCCGTTCGCCATTGACGTCCTTGATTACTAGACCTTGCGCCGTGTCCGCCGGCCCTAGGACGATTCAACTGCGTCTGGCGACAACGAGATAACACACACACACACACACACACACACACACAAAGTACGCAACCGTAAACACACACACACTAAGTACGCAACCGTAACTAAGTAACGCCACGTGACTTTAGCGGTGTGGAACAAACAACACCTTGTCGACGGGTCGTCAAGTCGAGACTCAGAGTGAGAACTGTCGGCGGCGCCGCTGTCGAACTCTTTGTCGACTCTGCTGGAGACTGGCTGTCGTTGTCGGCGGCAGATAATCCGGCGCCGATTGCGGCGACGCTGACGACAACGACTGCAAGTCGCGCCGACATCTTGGTTGCAGAGATCTATATGGGCGCTGTTGGTGGGGAATGTGGGACATCGACTGACGAAGAATTCGGCGCCGCCGCGGGGCGCGCGCCGACTTTCGACCTAGATTTGCACCTAAGGTACACATGCAGGCGTGAAAAGCGCACGCGTCTTTGCGACGCCGTCCCAATTTGCAAATTGCCGCCGCCTTGGACGCGACGCGTGTTTCTTTGACCCTGTCTTCCTCGTCAGGTCGAGTTGTTGTTGTTGGATTAGGGCAACGCTAGGAGGCCGCCGTCATTGGCCCATATACCCATCTCCATGACGCCTTCCGTCTAGAGCCCCATAATTAGCCGAAGACTTCGGAAGGACGCCATCCTGGAACCTATGTCAGCGACGGCACGAGAAAAATCCATTGATAGGGAAATCCTCAATCTAGTGGATCCATCCAGAATCGAACCCAGACACCGTGTGCGCAAGAGGCGGTACTTTACCACTGGGCGATACGCTTCACCGTCAGATCGCGAGATCGCTCCAAAAAAAGTTATTCCCGGCCGCAAAAATGAAAATTAAATTAAATTAAAAGAAAAAATTAAAATTCTTGTCGCAATAACGAACGGGCAATTAGGCAATCTTAATTAGAAAATCTCTTTGTCATTTTTCTGCTGCATCTCGCGTGCTCAGTTTCAGTTGTTTGAACTTCGAATAATTGTGCACATGACTCAATTCCGTAAACAGTGAATCACTTCTAAACGATCACAATCACAGGAGTGACCGTCACTACAATAACACTATATAGGTCACAGAACGATAATGAAGGTTCAAACACGCAAACGCATTTGAAGAAAAAGGTTTGGTTCAACTGTCCTTCTTGACTACCATGCGATAAAAACCGGTTTTTGTTTTAGTAAGACAAAGACAACGTACGTCAAACAAAGACGCATTAGTAACGTTTTCGCAGATATTTCTATATTAGGATATTGCTCTTGCTCTCGGCCAGTCAGGCTATGGGACGAAACGGCTAAATTCAGCAAAAAATTGGTGGTGAGAAACTCGTCAGAATCCGCGAAATTGTGTTACTGCTGCTGCAAGCCCTGCGTTCTTCTAGGTACGTGGCATTCAGAATTGAGACTTGGAAAATAGGACGAGTTGAACCAAGCAGACCAAAACACGCGTGCGTGCTCTTAGTTCTAAGATCTCAAGTTCAGTGCAATTCGTATGACTTATAGCGTTGAGGAACTCTTTGTGGGCGCTCGAGGACCAGCACAGCATCGTCTCTCGTCAAGTCGGAGCTCAGCCGAAGACGGACGCGTACTCCACGGAGATGGTGACTTGCTGGCGCGGCGAGCGGGGCGGCGACTGCTGCGAGCGTGGTCTCAGGAAGGAGGAGTCGTCGGGAGATGGCGAGTCCAGGGCCAGGTCCTGGAGCGAGATGGTGGGCGCCACCACGCCCGCCTCCGTGCCCCTGCAGGGCGTCGCTCCCCAGAAGCTGGGCGGCCTCCAGACGGCGCTGGCCGAGTCCGTGTTGTCGGCCGGACGCGGCCCTCGCCGGCCGCCGGCTGCGTAGCAGCGGCACACGCAGGCGGCGCACCGTCGCCTGCCCAGTCGGAAAATGGCGGCCCGGAGCTGGGTGTTGAGCCAGGTGTAGAGGACCGGGTTCCAGATGGTCGAGGTCATGGCGACGAGGTGCGTGACGCTGCCGTAGAAGTAGGGCTGGCGCTGGAGCCACAGGGGCCGGTAGTTGAAGTCGCGCAGCAGGTTGAACGTGACCAGCGGCAGCATGGAGAGCAGGAAGGCGGCCGTCATGGCGGCCAGCATGGAGTTGGTCCGGCGCTGGTTGTGCCGGCAGAGGCGCCGACGCCGGCGACGCAGCTCCGACTCCTCGCTCGAGAGCACGACCTCGGGAGGCGTCGACGCCGACCGGCGCAAGTTGATGCTGTTGGGACGCTGCAAGCGAGTGCTCGTTCGCAAGGAACGTTCGCCATACATACATACACAGATGCGTCTGCCTGCAACAATGGCGGTTCCAGGGGAAAGCAAAGGACCCACACCACCCCTATCGGAAAACTTGCGGTGAAACGGAAGGGCCCAACAGCTTCGTAGCCAGGATTTGTTGTGTTTTTTTTTGGGGGGGACCGAAAACATGCTCGATGGGGCGTCATAGAGCAATCAAAGTGCATCGTTTGCCCCAAAAAAAAACCAGCGTCCCAGGCAAATTGCAAATTGTATGCCCGTTAGAGGCCTCAAAATACCCTCTTTCATTCAGAAGAGACCGCGCCGCAGGCAAACTTTTCTCTTAGTTTCTAATCGGGAATATCGTAAAAGAAAATCTTTGGAAAAAATCGGAAAATTTTAGGAGGGGCAAGCGCCCATCTATTTCGACGTTTTTTGGTTTTTCAAAATGACCCAGCATTCATAAAATTTCAACCGGGTTTTCCCTTGCTGCGACCCCCCCCCCCCCTTCTGAAAAAATTCCGGATCCGCCAATGTGCGGTTGCTGCACTTGCTGGCAAATGCGTACAACGCAGAAGTGTATGAGTGTGAGAGTGTATATGAGTGTGAGAGATATAATGTTCCTCCCTATGAGTGCCTCAACATTGGACGAATTTTGTGGTTGTGTTGCCCGTTTCCCCAGCGTTATCTACTCTGCAAATGAAACCACATGTATAATCTGCTCTTATGTTGCTGATCTCCCTTTATTTCTCTGACGTTTGTCGCTGTATAATATAGCGCCGCTATAGGGATACATTAGCAATAATTACTAGCACAGAAGCCGCGAACGTCACATTAACGACACTGTGAATTAGCCAAAAGGAAATGCGGCTCGTTTGATTTAGAAAGCAATTAGGTAGGTAGGTAGAGCGTATAGGCGCTGCGTGCATTACGTCAACGTAACGTACCTACGATAACGCATCTATTAACCTCGCTAATTTAGTCACTGACGTCGACGTGGGATGTGGGACGTGGGAAAATAAAAAAAAAACGTGGGACGTGGGAAAAAAAAATAAAAATAAAAATAAATACTCCCAGTATCCTAATGTTAGGTATAGTACATATTATTTTTTAAATAGCTACCATATTCATTCTAATGCATGCGCAATTAATTGCTAATTATACACTGCAATAAACGCAAATCCAGTGGGTGGCACTGGGTGCGATGTATAGGTAGGTATGTACTCAGGAATATTCGGTGATCATATTAGGTGACGCATGTTATAAGGCCTAGGCCTTCATTGCTCTGCGTAAGTGACATTCGTAACTGCAACAGCAAGACGGAAAATGAGGAACAAATATTGACAATTTGCACTAAATCAATACCTGGAAATTACGGACGGTATGTAATTTGACTTACCTTTTGTTTATATAATCGTCAGAAATATCCAAAAAAAACTTAGCGTTCTCTCTTCTGCAAAATTTCCGCGCCACCTCCAAAAAAATTGCTAGATCCGCCATTGTATAAGCAGACGGCATCCCAAACGGTAAGCGCCTGGGACACTTATCGAAAGTTTTACAGTAGGAAGCTATCAATCTACCTAGGAATCCCTGTAGCATAGATGGAAACAATTGCATAGGAATTACCCAGACCCAGCATTGCATGCACTTTGTGGGTTCTCACTGTATTTTCACTACAATGTACTGTAAGTGTAAATATAAATGTGCCGACCGTGTGTAGTTTCTTGCAGACGCAGAAGTTGGCGAGGGCGATGAGGATCAAGGGCACGAAGAAGGTCAACACAGCGATCGTGACCGAGTAGACTCGAAGCTCCATCTGCGCGCCGCGAATTTGCACTTTTAGCGAGCGTTCGACGCGCTATACACTGCTTTAATAAATTGTAAAATTGTAGAATGCGACGCGCCGACGCTACACGTTGCGGTTTAGGAGTTCAACGTACAACCACCGCGGCAAGGGCACCTGGGCTACGGTGTCGACTGTGGGTCGATTAGTTTGTCACGAAAGACTCGATTAAATTCAGATTGATTCGACTAATTTTGTAATTTTTGTGAGCGATTTTAAATTCATTCACCTGTTCGCCGGTTCTGCTCCAATTCTCGACGCAGAACTCGCCGCAGGAGGCAGCGCGATGGCCGCAGATGTCCAGCACGACGGGTATCAGCTGGTGCTGCATGACCGAGGGAAGGCTCAGCGCGCAGGACAGCAGCCAGATGCCGGCGCAGATCGCGATCGCGCGTCCGTTGGTCATGGGCTTCTTCTCGGGGTGGACGATGAGCAGGTAGCGGTCCAACGCCAGCGCCGACAGGGAGAAGGTCGACAGCGAGATACTCATGCCCTGCAAGGAGGTTGTCTATAGCCGCGTGCGTGCGTGCGTGCGTGCGTGCGTGCGTGCGTGCGTGCGCGCGCGTGCGTGCGTGCGTGCGTGCGTGCGTGCGTGCGTGCGTGCATGCGGGCGTGCGTGCGTGCGTGCGTGCGTGCGTGCGGGCGTGCGTGCGTGCGTGCGTGCGTGCGTCGACTTTTCAAAGGGTCGGGGTACATATCGTAAACCCTATAATTAGCCCTCCCCCCCCCTATAATAATACACCCTCTAAATGGACCATCGTCTAAAACGCACATGTTTCCATGTCTGGGTGTATGTATGGTCGCGTATGTGTATGTATGTACACGTATGTGCATGTGAGACTGTGTGAGAGTGTGTTAGAGTGTACCAACGTGTGTGCACAGCGCCTTTTTCCCTTAAAAATCGCCTCCACGCGCCTTTTTGCCCACACATCTTCCCACTCATCGACCCTTCCAGTTTATAAGCCCCCCCCCCTATAATTATACACCCTCCTAGAGGTCGAACGAAAAAATTAGCCCCCGGGGGGCTAATTATAGGGTTTACGGTAGCAACTTTATGCAGTCGAAACGAACTGGAAAACATTCTGCAGCGTTGCATTTTTCACCAGAACTAATGGTGAACGCGGCATGCCAACCGACGACAACTCGACACGGCTGCTCCCGGCTGTTTCGTAATTGCACGAAAACAACACCTACATAACAGTCTCGTCTAGAAAAAAATGAATGCACCGCCATGCTCCCTTTGACGTCAGCAGACTAAGAGTAGAATTGAGTAGCTCGACCTTATGATCCACCGTAAATCCTCCAATATGGTGCCCCGGGGCCTGGGGCAACTATGGCGCCCCGGGGCACCATACTTTCAACCTCCTTTTACCCAGGGCACTATTAGAGTTGTATACAAGGTTGTTGCATGTTGTTGAGTTTATGCACACAGGTTGTTACGTGTGTAACATTTCAGCTACTTTGAGCTGTCAATCACCAAAGGCACGCAATCCTGTGTGCATAAACGCGTTTTGCTGTCTTCTAGTTAACTGGTGCCTCAATTATACCATAGTGTGTTGCGTTGCGTTCAGTTTGCACGATCATAACAACCGCAAAGTTGCACATCCAATACGTACTCTTATGAATACTGGGGTACGCAGCTGCTCTCCCCCAGCGTGGTACATAGTAGGTAGGGTAGGGACAGGCAGTTTCTGTCCCCATGCGACGCAAAACAAATCAAAATCGAACTCTGGCACAACAACTCGTGAGTCGTGCAAGCGACGGCAGGTGTAAGTATGCCTAGGTGTACGTACCTTGTTCAGTCTGACTGAACAACAGCACGTGACACCAACGGAGAACTGGGCGGACGTGCGTGCGATGCTGAGCGATTACCGTATCTCCTCCAATAGACCGGTGGTCACTAATATACCGACCCCAGAAGGACCAATCGAAAAGATAGAACCAAAGCCGGTCTATTGTAGCAAATACGGTACGTCTGGAGGGCAAGTTGGTCTCCTCTGGGAGCTGTATGTCCTGGGCGTCCCTTCAGCTGCCGGTGTCATAAAATAGATTCCCCCCCCCCAAATAGATTCCCCCAGGGGGCGTCTATTTTGGTTGATGTTGACCAAATAGACCAATATAGTTACCCCTCCCCCCCAGTTAATTGGATCGGCAGTCGGATCACCAGCGACTTGACTTAAACGACAACGCCCTGCCCGTGAACGCGGACTTCCGTTTCCGTCGGAATGCAGTGCAGACGAATGCCAACCGAGCTCGAGCGCAAAGAACGGTGAATGATGTCCAGCTCCTGTACAGTCCAGCGAGGCGGTGAATGGTGAAGCTGAGCTGCCTCAGCTACCACAGCTACCTCAGCCTCAGCTACCATAACGTTCATAGACGGCTGCTCGAAAGCATCGGCCGAGAGCAATTGAGCAGTTGAGACACGGCAATTGACAAGGAACGCGTTAACGACTGACAAGGACGTCGGTTTGGCAGGCAGCATTGTGACAAGACCTTCAAACGACAAGGCCTCAGTCTCAGCGAAACCAAGGTGCAGCTGCAAAGAGCAATCAAAGAATTGAACGATGAAATCGTCAACGCCGCCCAGCTTCTGATCAAGCAGCTCCACCACCCGAGCCCAAGTTGGGTAGTCAGTGCTAGCAGAGAAGACTGCCTGCAGAAACGAACAACCATTGACGACAACGAACGGAACACGATACACCGCGACACGATACAACGATCACTGAACGACGCGACACCATGTACATTCCACTGGAGGGCAAGGCTACGCCAGGCGAGGGCGATTTAGCTAGAACGCCAGCGGAGACATGTGTAGCTAGAACTGCGAGGGGACGACAGGGTGCTGCTGATCGACAGAGTGACGTGCCTGCGGACGCACACATGGATGTGTTGAATGATTAGAAGGCGACAGGAGCGATGGCCGAGAACAAGTGCTGATTGCGATGAATAAACAAAAAAAAGCACGATCGCGCAGACGTCCAACACATACCCATACTAGAGTTGGAAAACCCATATTTCATCAACCCAGAAAACCCACATTCCAATACTTTAGTTGGAGCACATTATGCTTATCATCACAACAGCAGTGACAAATAAATATACTTTGGGATTTGTCTTCCCCTTCCAGGTACATACATTGTAAATGACACAACTGGGGGGGGGTATCTATTTTGACATCCATCCAAAATTGTTTCCCCCGGGGGTATCTATTTTGAGGGGGGTACCTAAAATGTGACACCGGCAGCGACAATTCCGGCCCGTTAGGGGAGCCAGCCTCCCAGGATCCGGCTGACTGGGTCTCATCTCTCACTGCATAGCAGCGGTCAATGATGTGTGACCACACAGAGAAAGGCCCCACACACAAACAAACAGACGAACAACCATCGGCCGGGCGCGACTCGTTGCCCGACTTAAGACACGCGTGCGCGCGCGCGCGACACGCACCTGCACGAGGGGCACGACCTTGCAGAGGGCGACTCCGAAGAGCCAGACCTTGTTGAAGGCCGTGACGGGCGTGACGGTGGAGGAGAAGAGCAGGGTGGAAAGGTCGGCGAAGGAGAGGGAGACGATGAAGATGTTCTGCGGCTTGAGCATCTTGCTGTGCGCCAGCACGGCCAGCACCACGCAGACGTTGCCGATGGCGCCGGTCACGAAGACGGCCGCGTAGAGGGTCGACATCGTCGCTCGCACCCAGCCGATGGTCGTCAGCTCCCGCAGCTGCAGTCTGAGCATGTCGTTCATGTCGAAGCAGTCGTTCCTCGGCACCATCCTGCAGACCGCCGGGGCCCACAGTAACTGCGACGACGACGACGACAACGACGACGACGAGTTGAACGACGACGCGTCCATGCTCTTCTCTGCAACGGAGCAAGGGAAATACTAGTTGATTTCCACCGAACGGCCGACAAGCAACAACCGCTTGTCAATCGGCGCCACGACGCCTCCGGTGTTTTGCCCGCGTCGCCTCTGCACTTTTCAGCCTAACGCGCCTAACGAGGCGAATTAATGACGGCACGCGCGCGCTGGCTGCCGTCTACGTGCACAAAGCCGCGGCGAACTGCTCGACCTTTCTCTCGGGCAAAGGCGCGAGGGCCGCCCCAAGGTGTTGTCGAGGCAGCCTTTGCGCTCGCGACAGAGAAGTTGCAGACGTCCAGGGACGTGATCTGGAGCGCCAAGCGACACCATCCGCTGAGCACCCAGGGAGTGCAACGGCCTCGTCTTCGCCGACGTCAGCAGCGAGGCAGCAGGGCCCGGCGAAGGCTCTCGGATTCCAGAGGTCGGAGGCGGCGTCAGGTGAGTCGCGATCGCTGAAGGCTGATGAGCCCGGCGGCGTCGAATAGAGGGGTTCGGAGGGGCGCTAACGAAGTGCCGACGACGACGAGGTCGTCGTCTGGCAGAGGGAGGGTGAGTGAGAGAGGGAGAGAGGGAAGGTGGAGGGTGAGATGGCTGGCAAAGTCACGATGGGTCGTCGAGGTGGAAAAACGCTCGGCGGGATGCGAAATTACATCCTCTGCCCGGCGAACGAGTCCGACCGCTTGCAGCCCCCCCCCCCACATGACTAGAGGCGTCCTCGTTAATGCGGAATTGAATTGGTGGGGTGTCATCGGCGTCAAGTCAAGCCACCCCCCCCCCACCCAGCCCGCATAGCGACTCACGCCGCGCGACGAACGCAACGCCCCGACAAACATGTAGGTAGACACAACTGTATGCACAACACATCTTACGAAATTATGAATAAAGTTGAAAGCGAGGCCTGTGGGCGATAGGGAAAAGCGGTCGCTGGAAAAAATATCCGCAGGCAAAGAGCGCGTCGCCCACCAAAACGCGGCAGCATCATTTAGCGGCGAGTCTTGGCGAGTGAAAGAAAGTGCAGAGAGAAGAAAATTGAGATTCTCACCGCTGCGAGCTCGCCCCTCTCCGCGCGCTAATGGACGCCGACAATTAGGCGTGCAAACAACACGCACGCACACGTTGCTGTAGCGGTCGTCAATGGTTGTGGTGTGAAAGGAAGTATAGTAGTGGGGTGGTGGGGTCAGGTTCGGATTCAGGAAAGCAGGAACTGGGCGCGGGCATTTCCATGGCGAGAAGGCTCCGCGGGACGTTCGCTCATACCGGTGGGCGTCTGGGGAAATTGATTTAATGAACGCTGCCAGCGGTTTCTCACTAATTACATAACTGCGCCGGCCGCGCAGCTGTGCGTGTGTGTGCCTTGCATGTATACCTACGTACGAGAATGGAGCTGACTCGATTGATTGAGCGTCTTGAGCACCTACGTATGCAGGTATATACCACCTGCAACTGTTGCGATCTGACGACAACGCCGACGACCAACCGATTGGCGATGACGCAGCGAAGCAAAAGAAAATAAAAGACTGGACACAATGAGCGTAATCAGCGCAGCGTGTGGTCGCGTACGTAAAAATCGCATACCTACATACATAGGTACCTATGTACCTACCTTGACCTAATACATACAACATTGAGCACCTACATACATGTACCTATGCTGTGCAAGCGGTGCAGTAGTCGACAAAGGTCGCTTCGTCAGCAGCCCATAGCGTCACAGCTCAATCAATGAAAGGACCTTTCGGACCTTTTGACCAAATTCGCAGACTGGAGCATCGCTTTGCACAATTCTCAACCGGAGCTGCGGCAGTGGCTGATCGAGAATTTATTCGAAGGGGGGGAGGAGGATTTCGCTTGTATACAAGCACATTATTATCCGAAAAAGTAGGTCCGCTAGACACATTGTCCTGTGTCTGTACCCCAGTTCCCCAGTATTCCGATTCTGGGGGGTGGTGGTCCGGGTCAATTCCCATCCTGGATCCGCCACTGAGCTGTGGTTCTCAAACCTACTACATGGTCTTCCAGCAAATTTTGCGAAATCCCAGCCTAGACTTGTCAGTTGGAAACACTGCGAAAGTGGAAAGTGCGGCTGTCAGAATGTGCGAGTCGTTTGTTTTCCGCTCGAAATGAACAACGTGACGCGACAGGAAAACAGTCGTGCAGCACAAACAACACACAATCCAACTACACGCGTACATAATACATGTACATATGGTCAGCCAATATCCGGCACACAACAGCGTCCAAAGGGCGCAAACATCACATGGCTACGAACATCAGTCAGCGTCTAATCATGATTAAAGGGCTCGGGCCGTCTAAAGGAACACACACACACACACACACACACACACACACACACACACACACACACACACACACACACACACACACACACACACACACACACACACCACACGCACACGCACACGCACACACACGCACACACACGCACACACACGCGCACACACACGCACGCACGCACGCACGCACGCACGCACGCACGCACGCACGCACGCACGCACGCACGCACGCACACACACACACACACACACGCACTCTTCTTATTAATGCTTACATTCTCGGCGTTTCGCTTAAAGCAGCGCCCGTACTGGTTTGTCGACTACTCGCATCGAATGTTGGAGCAAAGTGCGACGTCCTCAAAATCTAGCTCGAGCAGCCAGCATGGAGGAAATGAACATATTTATAGGTATTTGTAGAACGAAGACGCCTACAGACCGCAAAAATACACCGCGCATATGCGCTGGCAACTCCGCAACACGTCATCGATGCTAATTAGCGCTATCACTTCTCAATGCGCGCTACTCAGCCCCACAACTGTCGCGTGTGGGCGCCGCCGCCGTCATCTAATGAGGCAAAAAGGCAAAAGCCATTCACGGGCAAGGTCATTTGCGGCCCCGTTAAAATACGCCGAGTCACGTAATGGGCGCTCGGCATTTATAGAAGCATATTTTAGATCACAGGAGCGGATGAGTGGGCTGGGAAATGAGGTTGCGAAGCCCTAGGAGGCACAAGCTACGTATATACATACCGTCGCCTGTTGTTTGCCCTGCGTACTAGGATGCTGAATGAAATGAGCTTTTAGAGGGGACCACTGACGGCGCTTTCCGCAGCTGTACCCATCCCGATTTGGGAAGGCTTGTTGTGACGCACGTGGCTAAACGCAGCGCGTGGAAATGCGCGGCTTCTGGTGAGGAAATGACCTAGACATGTATTCACTCATGCGAATTTTCTCGTGAAATTAGAAAAATTGAAAAATCTGGAGAAGTACAGCGCTCAGAGGCGAAACATTCGGACCTGCGCATAGCCAAGCGTACACATCCGCATCGTGTATCGCACCAGTAGTAATGACTTCGAATAAAGAACTGCAGCTGCTAGTCCAGAAATAGCCGCTCCTCTCTAATGAATGGTTTTAGCCACAAGGAAGGGTATCCGCGCGCCAAATACGCATCGCTGATTCAAATTTAAAATACTGGTTGCTTGTGCTGTCGTCTGTCAGCCTTCAGCACACGCACGCACGCACTCGCACAGTTTGACAACGCATACAGTTTGATGACCTAGGTATGTATGTGCAGTGATAAAAAGATGTGTGATGTGTAAAGTACCTTGCAACAAGCCGGAACTTTAATCATATCGTTTTCCAATCACTGCCTGTGGCATTTGTTGATCGTCATCACGACAGCCACACACACGATGCTTGCGTAAAGCCCTTGCAATTGACAGGTTCCATCCAGAAATAGAAGATGTCAAAAGCAGCATCTTACGCTTATACAATACGTCAACAATGTTCACTGGCTTAAAGGGCAACTAGCTAACCGTAGTTTCCCGATGTTTATCGTTTCTTTCTACTGCCCCTGCGCGCATTACAGCATAAGGACATTATAAATTGACTGATCTCCGTTTGCACAACGCTGCACAAAATATAACCCTGACAATTTTTTTAGTTGTGATGGGGCAAATATAGAGTGCAAGCAAACTGTTGCTAAAGCGAATTGACGCTAGAATGGCTCTCGAAGATGAAATCAAAAGAAAAATCTAAACAGCACCGTCGAAAGTCGAACACCGAAAATCGACTGCCAGTGACTGCCGCACTGACCGCTTCCTCGTTTGTCATAGTGGCACAGAGAAGGAACTCAAGTCATATGGAGACACTCAGTCTGTTTGTATATCAGTGTAATGTTATAATATGGAAAGGCTGTTTGCGCAGGTGGGCTAAGGCGTCGGGTTCCAAACCGCAAGGTGCGGAGTTCAAACCTCAGCATGGCAATACTGCAAAAAACAGAACCCCTTTGGGCACGCACAATTGCTGCGGGTCCAGACCGTCCCCTGTGGCCCCCGATCTTACCTCTCATTGAGACGATCCGAAGGCAGGACTCATGCGGCGGTCCCCTCTTGCCTGAGACTTCGATCTCAAACCCTACAAAAAGTTGATGGTCTGAACGCGCACGTTCTTCGTTCAGAGAGCTTATGCGCGATGAATGTGGCAAGCACTGCGCACTGAGTCCGTTGGCCGAAGTGTTCTATAGTTGTCACAGGGGGAGGTAATCGTGCAAAGCCGCTCGCGATCTAGTGCCTCATGCACGGGCAGTGTGCGCTCTCTAATGGGTTGCCTTTCAGCATTGGCGTCGGAGTTCCTCCTAATCGCCAAACTTCCGCGCGTGGGCGCCGCTACCCTAATGAGATGGCTTATGTCCTGCGCACGTACACTGTACATGTGCAGTGCACATACCGTATTTCCTCTAATAGACCGGCGGCCGTTCCATTTTTCGATCTGTCCTTAGAGCGCCGGTTTGGTGGAAACACTGCCGATATGCACTACCAACGGCTTTTTTCCTTGCGCATCCTCCAAAGAACGATGATCCCTCCAATGATCGCCTCCTCTCCCCAATGAACGCCCTAAGTTGAAAACTGAACGCGCCTCTAATGAACCCAGTGTGGAAGCAGGTTGAAAAAATGAAATGGGGGCATTTACGGTGCCGTAAATCCCCAATGAATAAACGCCCTGGGTGTTCATTTTTTCAACATGCCCTCAACCCTTGGGCGTTTATTGGAGGGGGGGGGGCGATCATTGGAGGGGGCGTTCAAAAATTCAACCACTAAATGGCGTTGCAACAGTGCTGTGCAGACCCAATAATCGTGAGTTATCGTGAGTGCTTGCAATTTAATGGTGTATAGCGGGCCTGGCGTCAAGGCCTCATTTCCTGACATCTTCATGGCTTTTTGCACTGCTGCAACAGGCAGAAGTGCTATCTATGCAACCATTTATAACAGAAAGGCTCTATTAGAAGATTTACGGTACTCATCACAATGCGAATATCATTCGAAACGAATCAATAGACGGGAAACTCGGGGTCGACGTCTCGACTCCAAGCTTTGAGTCCGCCTTTCAGGTCCTTGAATCTGAGGCTCTTTTCTTCGCATAGGTCCCTAAACTTGTCTTTTAGAATCTCCACGGCGTATTGGGAGTCGTTGCCGCGGAGGCAGACGGCGACGACTGTCTTCTGGGCGGTGTCGTTGTCGTCGACATGCAGATGCAGTGCTTCCGAGAGCTGTCGTCGAGAGTGGCGCTTGAGTGTCTCGAGGGAAACGTTGACGGAGTTGGGCAGACTGCAGATGGCGAACTCGTGCGCCTCCCGGCAGTCGAGCAGCACCACCGTCGCATCGGAGCTGGCGAGCAGAGACGACATCTGGAGACGCACGAGACGATTGCCGCTGGCAGCGGGGTGTGGGGAGAACGCACCGGCACGCGCGAAGGCAGGCGGTGAGGTACCCCTGAACTAAACCCAAAGCCAGCGCACCTGCTTGGCCGTGACCCTCTCGTGGTCTGGCAGCAGCTTCACGGCCGGCACCTTGTCGCAGGCGCCGGCGCCGCAGAAGCGCTCGTAGTCGAAGCTCTCCAGTGCCTCTCGCGTCCTCGGGGCCGCGCAGTCGGCTCGGCGACCGCGCACTCGGACGGTCCTCATCTCTCCGCCGAGGCCGTCGTAGAGGAGCAGGCGGCCGTCGAAGGCGGTGGGCAGGCCGGCGGCCAGCTTCAGCGCCTCCGTCGCCTGCAGACTGCCCAGCAGACCCACCACCGGGCCCACCACGCCCCCCACCGCGCAGTTCGTCACCGTCGCCGCCGGTGGCGGCTCGGGAAAGAGGCAGCTGCAAGAAGCAACGACGACGACAACGTCGAGAAGCGGTGTGAGGAGAGAGAGCATGCGTGGAACTGCGAGAGGGATTGGGGTGGGTGGTGGGGTTGCCTGGATAGGGACTGGAAGGGATTCCCGCCCCCTCCCCACCATCTGAACTCCCTCCTCGCAGCATCTCAAAGTTCTCTCACTTCTTGGACTGGACTACATGGACTGAAATTAAAATTCCCTCCTCATGGAAACCAGGCTACACAAGCACAGACTCGGACTTGCATGCGTGGCACGCACGGCACACAAAAATCGTTTACAAGAAAAAAAAGTGTTGGCGTCGAAGGCCTTGGCGTTGCAACCTCACCGATAGCAGGCGCTTTGGGTAGTCGCGTTGTAGACAGTGAATTGGCCCTCCCAGCGCAGCGCGCTCCCAGACACCAGTGGCTTGCCCGTCAGCAAGCACGCGTCGCTCACCAAGTACCTGGAGATGGGATGGGACCACACTAGCAGCACACGTATCCATACGGCGGACCCCTTTTCGCGTAATTTGGATATGACGATGCAAAGCACTTCAGCTGCTCGCACTCGATCCTCACACGGCTTCGGTTGCTAATGCTAGGGCTTTAAAAGATATAAAAAAAATGACGCCCAATTTCTGAATTGATTGATCTGCATTCCCAGGTCAGCAGACGCTGTCGTCACCTGGTGGCGGCGTTGTCGCTGCAGTCGGCGACAAGGTCATAACGGGCGACGAGGTCGACGGCGTTGCGGTTGGTCAGCTGGCAGGCGTGCGCGTCGCACTGCACGGCCGAATTTAGCTCCCACACGGCCGCCTTCACCGACTCCGCCTTCGACTCGCCCACGCCGCGCTCCTTGTGCAGCACCTGGAACGAGCAGGGGTGCGTGTGTGTGTGCGTATAACAGTTGCAACTAAGGGGGGGGGGGAGTCACTTCCTTCTCGCCACCCACGGTCGGCAGGTGCGAAGTCAGCAGCCCCCCCCCCCCCACAAACCACGAACCACAGGAAGAAAGAGTGTCCCGGGAGGGGGCGGGGGGTAGACAGATGGACAATTCTGTTGAAGAAAGTGGCGGGGGGGGATTCATCGGAATTTCCGGGTAAATTCTTTGCATCGAGAATGGCCTAAAACCAAAAATTTCCTAGAAATAGACACAAGAGGCTCAAAAATTTTATCTGAAAGCAAATTCTGACGCC
The DNA here is from genome assembly GCA_030248085.1 of Paralinhomoeus sp. GSCO2_6. Lineage (NCBI taxonomy): Eukaryota > Metazoa > Nematoda > Chromadorea > Monhysterida > Linhomoeidae > Paralinhomoeus > Paralinhomoeus sp. GSCO2_6. The sequence goes on from JASAMY010000059.1 coordinate 59,649, forward strand.
ACACACACACACACACACACACACACACACACACACACACAGCGTCTCAGACGAAATTGACAGGGTAAAAAATCCCTTGGAACAGGGTGAAAATCCCCGGGGGTCGAAGGGGGGGGGAGGTCTGGGTGGGTGCAAAAAAAAATAGACCCCGTTACCATAGGTGTAGATTGGTCCAAAGGCCAGGGGGAGGTCTCTGGGTGTTTCGAGGGGGAGGGGTCTCCCGCCATCCTGCCGGGATCGGAAATTTTGGAGGGGGGGGGGGTGGTTGAACTAGAAGATTTTGCACCAAAAATAGCGCGTAAATCGGTGCTTTTTGGTGCAAAATGTGCCAAAACAACGTCTAAATAGCACTTCTTAAGCGTTTTGGGTCACACTACAATGAAAAAGGGCACAAAAACACGCATATTCACCCAATTTTTCAATAATGAGAGAGGGTGTCCCGCAACTTATCCGGGATGGTGATGGCCAGTGGGGGGGGGGGGGTGCAGCCGCAAAAAAGGGGGCCGGCTATAGCCAGGGGGAGGGTGAAACCCCCCCCCCCCCTGAGCCCACGTATGCCCCCTGAGCCCACCTATGCCCGTTACAGGTATCCCCCCCAACCTCGATTGGGGGGGGGGAATACCTGTACCCCCCCCCCCCCAACCTCGAAGGCATGCGCCCAGCACGTGTGTCCTATTCACCTGTCTGTGCAAATTGTTCGTCTCGACGATGTCGTGGTCAACGATTCCCAGCCTGCCGACGCCGGACGCCGCCAGATAAATGGCGACGGGACAGCCCAAACCGCCTAATTATTGGAATTAATTGCGACTTCACGTTTGAAATGAGACTGCCAAAATGACCGACTCACCCGCTCCAACGATCAAAACACTGGAATTTTTCAATTTGATCTGTCCTTTCGGACCGATTTCCGACACCAATAGCTGTCGACTGAACCGACTCACCTCCGCCTTGGTCAGGGAATTTTGTGACATTTCTTTTGCTACGCATTCATGGTTTTAAACTGGGCAGTACCGTGCAAACAGTATATACTCGTTGCTCTATTCCCAGTAGATACTCGTTACCGCACTGTTCGCTCGTGAGTCACTTGTGCGTGCGTTCGTCTGTCGTCCGTGTGTCTGTCGGTTAATCACGACAGGCCCAAACGAAGTTAGTCGGTCCGTTCGCTCTGTTTGCTTTGCTCTCAGTCGCCGCCAAGAGAATTGTTTGTTCCCCTCGGTTTCTTCTTAGGCGTTGTCTTGTCCGTGCCGTGGTGCTGTTTGGCCGTTGGGAAATCGCGAAATTGAGAGGATGACGAGCGGTCGACGCCAGTCGCAGTTTTTCGGCTATTTCGCCTTTTTGGTGGCGTCCGCAGCGCTGCTGGCCGCCGCCGTCACGTTGAGCTGGTCGACGTTCGACGAACGCGTCGACTGTGAGCCGCCGCGTTTCTTGAATCCCGCTCGCCGCACGCACGCACGCACGCACGCACCGGCACGCACGACGCGATTGCTTGCAGTGGCGGTGGCGGAGCGTTCGGTGTCGATTCGGCGGGGCCTGTGGCGTCAGTGCTCGACGGTGCACACGCAGACGACGGCGCTAGTCGACCTCGGCGGCGACAGTCGCGAGTGCGTCGACAGACTCCAACTGCGCTTCGACGCCGACCGCGAGGGCGGATTCATCCGAATCCACAGCGACGTGGACGGTGCGTGCGTGCGTGTGCCCGCTCGAACGAATGCGCGTGTTTGCATCGAGCGACTCACTGTCCCGACTGTAGGGGGTAGGTAGTTGATGTTCGATTAAGGCAACGCTAGGAGGATTCCGCCAATGCCCTTCTTCTTCTTCTTCACTGAGACCGGCCCTGACGACGGCTGCGGCGTATCGGCAGGCGACGCAGGGGCTGAGAGCGTCCGCGCTTGGCGCTATATACTCTCAAACGGCCTAAAACGAAGGTTGATCGCCCGGCCCAGGGGTGAGCCAACTGGTGCCGGGCGGATAGTAAAGCGAAGGCGGCGAGGGTTAGTCGCCGCCTGATAGTATTCTAGGTGCGCAGCGACCTGCGTACCTAGTTATAGTGTATGGTGAGTAGGCGTTCCCCTCGGGGCCCGCCTACTTGAAGATGGGCGACGACTCGTCGTTCTGCGTGTCCTCCAGGAGAGGATCCGCGGCGGGAGGGATCGAGTCGGCCACGGTGAGCTTCGTTCGTTCGTTCGTTCAGCGAAGCGCAGAAGCGTGGTGGGCTTGAGCCTTCGGAGGTCATCCAGGGCAAGCACAGGTGCCCCGAGAAGTTGGAGGCGCTGTCGCGCCCAGTGGGGGCACTCGGCTAGAAAGTGAAAGGAGTCTTCTTCAGCCGTGTGGCAGTGGGGGCAGAGTGGAGAGGGTGCCAGCCGCATGAGGTGCAGGTGGCGCGCCACTTCACCGTGTCCTGTGAGAAGAGCGACAAGGAGACGAAGCCGTTGCCGCGGCAGCTGAATCAGCCGTCGACTGAGTCGAGGGCAGACAGTGGGGAAGAGGTCCCGGGCCTGCCGACAATCAGGTTGGGAGGCCCAGGACGCTGCATGTCGCGCCTTCACCCAGTCTTGCAAGCGTCGCTTGAACGTCTGCAAGGACACGGGTAGCACAGGTGCGGGCGTTGCAGACCTTTGTGTGGCGGCAGCTTTCGCCGTCTGGTCCGCCATTTCGTTGAAGTGAAACCCCCTGTGAGCTGGGATCCACGTCAGGTGAACGGCGCACCGCTGTGCAAGTGCGTCCAGGCGGTCACGGCACTCACGCACAACGGTGGACGTCAGTCTGGGTGCAGTGAGCGCCTTCAGCGCTGAGCTGCTGTCGGAGTAGAAGGTCACTGAGCGGGTCGGAACCTGGCGCTGGGGCAGCAGGAGGGCTGCCTCGCGAGCAGCCTCGGCAATCGCTATCAATTCGGCCTGGAACACTGTAGCGAACGAGTCGAGCACCACGCCAGAGCGCATCAGCACGTCGCTGCGGTTGACAGTGACAAATCCAGAGCCGGTGCCGCGGATTCCTAGACGGGACCCGTCAGTATAGCATTGGATGTCGGCAGGGTCGGAGCTAGTGGCGAGGAGCTCGGGGGCTGCTGTCTCCCACTGCTGCCTTGTTGGAATTGCAACTGTGTAGGTGCAGTTGAAGTGGAAGGAGGGCGGCATGTAGTCGCTCGGCATTTGCAGCAGCGGCAGCTCAGGCTGAAACCGGAGTAACAGTTGGGCATGCCCTTTGTGCTTGCGTTCCGTCCAGCGGCCGGCGAGGCGTAAGCGTTGCCCAGTTGCAATCGCCACGCCCAGCAGGTGGTCGTGGAGGGCGGGCAGCGCCAGAATGGCGCCCATCGCCGCCGTTGGGGTGCCACGAAGGGCACCTGTGGTGCAGAGCAGCGCCAGGCGCTGTAGTCGTGCCAGCTGGCGTTGGGTCGTCACCTGAAGCAAACGAGGCCACCAGACAACAACACCATGTGCCAGCACGGGTCGGATGATCGCAGTGTAGAGCCAGAGCATGACTCTTGGTTTCAGCCCCCAACGGCTCGCCGTCATGGAGCGGCAGGCGAAGAGAAGCCTGGTTGCTTTCTCTAGCTGACGGGTCAGATGAACATTCCACATCAGCTTTTTGTCAAGCACAACGCCTAGGTACTTTGCAGATGGACTGAGAGGTACGTCGGTGTTGCGCAGCGAGCAGTTGACCCAGTCAAACTTGCGGCGCCTTGTGAAGAGCACCATCTCAGTTTTCGCCGGGTTGACCGAGAGTCCGTTCAGAGTGCACCATCGGTCGACGCGTAGAAGCGCGTCTTGAGCCTGTGCGCGCACGGTGGGTAGATGTCGTCCTCGGACCAGAATGACGACATCATCAGCATAAGCCTGAACAAAGAACGAGTCCTTTGCCATGGTGGTGAGGAGGTCGTCGACAACGAGCGTCCACAGTAGTGGGGACAAAACCCCTCCCTGTGGGCAGCCACGCGTCACCTGTACCTTCCTGGTAGCATCACCTAGACTGGCCGAGACCTGTCGAGTGGTGAGGAGGCAGGAGATCCACCTGACCACCGGCGCTGCTACACCGCGTGCTTGCAGTGCCTGCAGGATCGATGGGAAGGTGGCCATGTCGAATGCGCCGGCAATGTCGAGAAAGATGCCAGCTGTGGAGTCGCCGGTACTGAAACCGGTTTCGATAGCTCCAGCGACTGCGTGGAGGGCGGTGTCAACAGAGCGCCCAGCGCAGTAGGCGTGCTGTCGGTGATGAATCGGGTGCCTGACGAGAAGGTCGTCCCGAATATATCGATCGACCAGTCGCTCCAGTGTTTTCAACAGGAACGACGTGAGGCTGATTGGTCGAAACGACTTGGGGTCGCTGTAGTCGCCGCGGCCTGGCTTGGGGATGAACACCACCTTCGACAGGTGCCAGCCGGTGGGTACATGGCCTAGACGGAGGCACGCGGTGTAAATGAGGCACAGGGGCTGCACGAGTTGTTCCAGGCCCTGCTGAAGCAGGGCTGGGAACACGCCATCGGGGCCCGCTGCCTTGTAGGCTCCGAAGTGGTTAATGGCCCAGCGTACGCGCGTGGGGGAGATGATGCTGTCGACGGTACGACGCGCCAGACGTTGACCTGCCCATGGAATGGGCTGGCCAGTCGGCGGCTCGTCTGCAGCGTTTGTTGAGTCGGGGAAGTGAACAGAGAGCAGGAACTGCAGGGTCTCTCCTCTCGTGGAAGTGTAGCTGTTGTCCGGCTTTTTAAGGCTGCCTAGTGAAGGCAGCTGGCCCTGCCCAGCGTCTAGAATTTTCGCAACGCGGGCGATAGGACGGCCGCTTTCGACCTTCGCACAGAACGCGGCCCACGATTGGCGGCGTGCATGGCGCAGCGCAATCGTGAAGGCGCGCCGGGCGTCGGAGAAGGCCTGGTAGTGCTCCGGTGTCTTGGACCGTCGCCAGTAGGTGTAGCAGCGCTTGGAGCGCCGTCTCAGCTGCGTCAGTTCAGCGGTCCAGTAGGGGGCGGACTTGCCTCGCCTTGGTGGGTGCGGTCGGTTCGACCGCTCGTAAGCTGAAATGATAGCCTTTTCGACACTGGACGCAGCGGCGTCAAGTTCGAGATTGGTGGTTGTCAGCCGTTCAAGTGGCAGGAGCGTCTCCAGAGATCGGCGGTAGGCGTCCCAGTTCGTCGCCCTGGGGTTCCGTCGTGGTGCGACCTGCGGCTGCTTCACAGCGAACTGGAAGGTGATCGCCGCATGGTCAGAGAAGAACTCCTGGTCGGAAACCTTCCAGTCCTGAATCATGGGCTGAAAGGCGCGCGACACAAGAGTGAGATCAATGATGGAGGAGCCTCGAATGCCATGGAACGTTGGCTCACTGCCAGCGTTCACGACATTGAGGTCGTAGCCGGCAGCGAACTCCATGAACTGGTGTCCGCGCCGGTCGCTTGTAGGGCAGCCCCAGTGGGTGTGGTGGGCATTGCTGTCCATCGCGATCACGAGGGGCATCTCCCTGGAATTAGCAAACTCCGTTAGACGGCGCAGCATTGGCGAGGGCGGCGCCACATTCCGCCCCACGTATACAGAGGCAAACAGAATTTCGGTAGAGACGTTTTGCAACGTCACCGAAACAGAGGCTGCTGTGGTGTCTGCGTCGCAAAATTGCAGCAGCTGAATGGCGTCCACGTCGTTCGACACTAGAAGCGCTGAACGAGGGACAGTATTGGGTGAGGAGTGGTAGAACGTGCGAAAGCCGCCGTCTTTCAGGCCCGCGAGTCGCCCGTTCCGTTGGTACGGTTCCTGCAAGCAGACAACGTTGTATTGACGCTTGTTCAGCGCGTGGCGGACTGCAGCAGTCGACGCCTTTGAATGGTGGGCGTTGAGCTGCAGAACGGTGATTGCTCCAGTTGGAGCTGCAGGCGGCCCTGATGGTGTCCCCTGGGCGGGCGGGACCAGCGCGAGCCCAGAGGTTTCGCTCGTAGCCTGACGACCGACGACGTCGAGACGAGGCGCGCCGGCTGGGTCCCCAGTGATTTTCGCACCCTCTTTTGCTGGGTACTGAGGGCCATCAGCGTTGGTTGTCATTCCATTGCGATGGGGTGTGCGCCATTGGGGGCTAGCCCCCTCCCGCCGTGGCAATTTTAAGCCCACGGTCCGGCAGCCAGAAATGGTAGCCGGCTCCGCTCGCCTGGAGGCTGGCGCACAGGGAGGGCGCCAATGCCCTTATAAACTGACCGGCGCTTGTTCAGTTTAGGTGTGCAACAAAAAAATAGGTGTGCAACCACTTTAGGTGTGTAACAAATTTATTTAGAGCCACACACACACTTTAGGTGTGTTAGAGGCTCAGGCTCGACCATGGCTTGGCTTAGGCTTGGCTTAGGCTTGGCTTAGGCTTTGCTCAGGCTTCAGCAACGTTCAGGTCGTTCAGTAGCAACTCACTGGCTTGTGTGCGTCGGTGCGCCCATACCTGCGTGCGTGCATGCCAGTGTGTGTGCGTCGGTGAATGCGTCCCAGCGTGAGAGCGTGCGTTCATGCATGCATAAGCCTAGCCTAAGCGAAAGCCTAAGCCTAAGCGAAAGCCTAAGCCTTAGCAAAAGCCTAAGTGAAAGCCTAAGCAAAAACTTAAGTCTGAGTGAAAGCATAAGCCTAAGCAGAAGCCTAAGCCTGGCCTAACTCTGAGCATGAGCCTAGCCTAAGCCTAGACAGCCTAAGCCAAGCCTAAGACCTAAGCAAAGCCTATTTTTCAAGTGTGTGCAGCTCTAAATATATTTTGTTACACACCTAAAGTGGTTGCACACCTATTTTTTGTTGCACACCTAAACTGGACTAGCGCCAACTGACCCTTTTCTTTATGATGATGACTCCTTCCCGTCTTGCTGAGTACCAATGGCGCCTGTGCCACAAGGGCGGCTGAAGACGTTTATCAGAACGCCATCTATCTGCAATCTAGGCAGCGAGCGATAGCACGAGAAGATCCATTGACAGGGAAATGCTCGTTGGTGAGGGCCAGGCCATCAAGAATCGAGCCTGACACACACCGTTCGCGTTAGAGGCCGATCTGACTGACTGTCTCAGTCGTGGCGATCTTCTCTGGCTGGGAGAAGAGCGTGTCTCTCGCCTTCCATTGCAGCCTGGGAGGTGTGGGCTGCGGGTCTGGTGGCCGGCTCGCTGGCGCTGGCCGCGCTCACGCTACTGGTCGTGCCCTGCTGCTGTTGCCGCTGCGTCGGCTGTCACGTCCTGCTCGCACTGGCCGCCGGTATGGATTGCGTCGTGGACGTGCCCCCGCAGTCTTTGTGGGGGGGGGGAGTGGCGGTGACGACAACTCACATTTACATGCGCCACTCACTCACGCACTGGACGCGCTTGCGTTCGTGTCGTCCACTGCCTATTTCATTTGTTTGTCACTTGCAGCGGTGTGCGCGCTGGCGGCGACGGCGCTCTATGCGTACCAGCGAGAGGTGGTCGAGAAGGCGGAGAAGGATGACGCAAGCACCCTGCGACTCGGCGAGGTTGAACTGCGCTTCGACGCTGCCGGAACCAAGGTACACCCATGTGCGGTGCGCACGCACGCACGCACGCACACACACGCACACACGCACGCACACATACGCACACGCACACACACACGCACACACACGCACTGTTGAGGCTTGGCATCTGGGCTGGTCCTATTGGCTGGCGGTGGGAGGCGCGTTCGGTCAGCTGCTGGCGGCCGCCAGTTTCGGTTTGGCGGCCGGCCAGAGGGAGCGCCATCAGGCCACCTATCACTCGTCCCGGGTCGTCTAATTGGTGCCACTCCCTATTTCTGGCTCACTCGGACCACTTGTGCAGTAGTAAATCACCCTCCTCCCCCCAAGTCAACAACTCGACGAACACATCGCAGAAATCGATCCAAAGTTTATCGACGATGACGTAATCTCGGTCTTGCCGTGTTATTCTGGTGCGCTGCTCTCGTTGTCCAGTTTCTTTCTCCTTTTCTTGTTTTTCAAAAGGGCATGATACGAAGTCATTCAACGTCGGATTCTGAGCATTATTAGAGCGGTTTGGCGTCACTCGTTTCTCTCAGCGGATTTTTCCTCGAGCTACATGATGTTTTGCTGGTTGATTTCGCGCATGTGTTGCAGTAGAAATACGTACAGTTGTGGAGTATGGACTGGCACACTCGAATCGCAGCCACAGCCACAGCAGACTCGATTGCACACGTCGAACCATATGGAGGACAGATTTTAATGGTGAGATACCGTCATATACCATGGGCCTTCCCAGCCATTTCTTTCACACTCCCCCCCCCCATTCTGACTGCGGTCTGACGAACTAGTTCTGCAGTTCTGTGCGTGTAACGGGTCGTACTAACAACAGGCACAATCTTTAAGGAAAGACAAAACTGGTGAAAAACTAATGAGAAAATGCAAACAAATAGTGACAAAAACAGAAAATTTTCACTTCTTTTTTGACTTTTTTATAAAAGAAGAAAGGTCTCATTTTTTTATTAATAGTTTTTTTTAAATTATTTTCGAAATGGAAACCATCTCTAGTTACAGGTATGCACTGAACTGAACACATACATGTAACTGGCTTCTTGCAGTGGGGGGGAGTGGAATTTTCCCAAGGAACGTTTTCCCAATTTTCCCAATTGTCTAAAACGATAAAAGTGAGTAACTGTTGGTGTTTTTCAGTGCTTTTCGGTGTTATGTGACCATAGTAGTGTACCATGTATTGACTCCTGGTGAGTTTATTGACTATTGATATTGCGTATTGACTGGTTATCGACTTTATTGTCCTGGCCAGGGGGGTTGTCCATTGCGAACAATAGTGAATCCGAAGCTACAATTATCTCTTTACTCGATCCATTGTGAGGTTTCGCTGGCGCACTGACCATTGCACGCAATGGCCCATTGAGGGGGTTTGGGCCGCAACATTTACACTTTTGGCCCTTTTGTCATACCGCTGCGATGCCACAGCAGATGCTATCTATAGTCGCTTGGCTTGGACCAACTCTCGCTCTTTGATTGCTCCTACTCGTTAGTTGGCACACGCAATTGAAACAAATCTCTCTCGAGCACCAATCAAGAATCAGGCGCTCCACGCTCTTGCATCAGCTGCTGTTGCACCTGCTTGTATACCTTGTCTTCATATTGGTGTCGCGTCGCGTCACCACGTGAGCGTCTCTCTAGTGCTTTTAGCTCGAGCGGGGGAAAAACAGAGACTCTAAAGCTGAAATCTGGAACACTGAAAACTGAGAAGTCTGTGTGATCTGATAAAACTAGACGCCCATAGCAGCCTTCGGCTGCAGCCGCCCAACCCAGCCTCTAAGGCACCCATCGAGTGAGCTGGTCGACGTGCCGAGTGTAGCTAACTGGCCCGTGTGTTAAACGCGCTGGCCGATCAGAGTGCTGCCGAGTCAGGCTACGCATTGGGGACGCAATCACATCAACAGACTGACCAGTCCGCATGTCAAGCGCACTAGTTGATCAGCGTGTCGTCCAGTCCACGTGTCAAGCACCCTAAATCGGGCTTTTTACTAATTCTGCCACTTTCACCTATTCATGCTATACTATTTTTCCGTTATTCAAACCATACGGTGTACGATGTCTACAAGGAAGGAGCAGGACAGCTTAGGGACAGGAGGGCTTAGGCTTTGGCTTAAGCTCAAGCTTAAGTATGCACGCACGCGCACACAAGTATGGACGCCCGCCCACTCGCACGCACATGCACGCATGCACGTACCAACGCACGCACGCACGTACGCACGACCACACGCACGCGCACGCACGCAACACCTGCCTTTGCACACACCCGCACGCCTGCCCGCCCGTCCACCACACGCACGCGCGCACGCACGCACGCACGCACGCACGCACGTTTACACGCTCTGCACACATGCATGCCTAAGCTTAAGCCTAAGCCTAGGCCTAAGCCTAAAGTTAGGTGGGTTCGATTTTTGATGGATGCACTAAAAACGAGTCTATCCATGAATTTTCTTGTGCTGTCTCACTCTACCCAAGGTTGCTACAGATGGCATTCTTCCGAATGTCATTGGCAATATGGCTCTAGACAGGAAGGCGTCATGGAGATGGGTATGGGTATGCTACATGGGCGATTGATGGCATCCTAGCGTTGCCCCTAATCCAACAAAAGCCATCTTATGTTTTAGTTTCCCTGCCGTCCTAAAGCCACCTTGCTCCCATCCCCCTTTAGACATTGTGTACCATATGTCTGAATAAGGAAAAATTAGTATAGCATGAATAGGTGAAAGTAAAAACATGATTAGTAAAAGCCCCTAAATCTCCATGAAGATAGTGCGCGAAAACACGCTTTAAGGCGCGCGTTCAAACAAAGACCGGACGGACGCAACGCGTTGTCAATTTGGAGCGGGACAAAAGCCGAGATGGCGGAGTTGTAAGTAGACTAGACTCATCAAAATGTCCTGTTGCCTGATTGACCAGTACAGTGCAAAAATGTGCACCACACTGATAGTGACCACCGTTTCGATGCTGCTCTACATTTTTGTTCTCTTCGTCATCGTCCGAACGAGGCGATCTCATGACAACCCACTAAAGGAGGGTTTCTAATGGTTACCCAAGCGGAAATTATAGCATGTGGTTGACTCGCGGTAAATCTCCCAAATTCCTGTGCATCAGCCAACAAGCGTTTTATGCACACTGGCAAAAAGTATTCAGAAAAATGTAATCGTATTTATGATGTCCTGTAGCAATTCTGAACCCTCTCAACAGTGAACGTTCTTCACCATCATCCTTTCTATGGGAGCAGCGGATGTCCTTCAATTTCTAAGAAACACGTTCTTTGCCAAATTCCGTTATTGGGGTCTTTGGCCAGAAATATACACAGCACTGGACCCAGTGAGTGTTTTGTGAGTATACGTTGTGAGTGCTTGTTGATTCTTGCTTTGTGATTGTGATATTGCGTCATTTTCATCGGCCGCTATTCCTAAGGAATTGCTTTTCACGTTTTTAGATAAACAGTCGGTTCGTAATGGGAGCTACCTTTCAACTGACATCAACACAATTGTTGGGACTGGTCGTCTTGACCTTGAACCGCTACACTGCCATCATAAAGCCACTACGACACGCAAAGGTAGGCACTCAAAAAATTAATTTCCAGACACTTCAAATTGGACAGCAATGATATTACTCTCCTCTCCTCTCCTGTCGATTAATGAACTTTCCTATTGACATTTATTTCGAGGCACATTTTGACATTGAAATGAAATTGAGACGTCAGGACGAGTCCAGCGGCGTCGACCAGCTGGCGAAGCGCTGCGAGAGGCCATCGAGCAGCCGAGCGCCGCTGCCGCCGTCGATCGCGCGCGCCCACCGTGTAGCTGTGGGTGTAGGTGAAGCGCACTGCCGCGTGGAGTGCGCCGGCGCTGGTGTAGGAGGAGAGCTTGAGGGTTGGGTCCCAGCAGCAGTCTGGAGCCGACTGTTCCGCCTCGCTAGTACACCGCTTCACAGTGTAGAAAGGACTAGTGAGGGCTAGTGAGGCAGTGTAGGCCCTAAGTATAACTTTGCATGTCTTATAGGTGTATGTAAGCTACCTATTTTAACCAGAGGTCTCAAAGGGTCGGGTATCCGACCCGATATCCAAACCCACCCAAACACTTCGGCCGATGTGTCGGGTTTAGAAAACTTCTGATCGGTTCGGTTTGCGTAACGACTGGCTGGACCTTACCACACTCTTACCGCAGTCCAGTGCTTTTCTCTTGCATTGGTAGAGAGAAAAACTGACACGACACAGGGCACTGCGGCGATGTCACGCGAACCAAGAGGGATCGACATCAATCCAACAGCAAATCCAGCAACGCAACAGACGCACCGAAACGAGTACACGACTTTTGTGGATAGATGTATACCTATACATGTACCTACATGGTAGGTCGCGTGGAGACTGACTGGGTTGACCATCAAATTGGGAGAGGGGTGGGCGAGGGTGATTTAGCATTCAAATCGTGGATCAGAATGCATTGCGAATCACTTCTTGAGTCCTTCTTCTCGCCCAGTTGTCCACGTCGACGAGCGCGACTGACGGCGGCGCCTTCTTTCGACGGAGCAGCACATTGAGGCACTCCTCTCTCAAACTGGAGCTGCACAACAGCAGAGTGTATGGATTGTTGCAGGTGAGCAGGTCTTGAGATGCTTCCAGAAGAGGGCGCAAAGTGGAGAGGGTCCGAGTCAACATGCCCAAGGTTAACGCAAAGAAGAGAAGTATGCAGATGAGCTGAGGGAAGGGGACATGCCGAAAAGAGTCGGGCGGGCGGGCGGGCGAGCCACGCACGCACGCACGCACGCACGCACGCACGCACGCACGCACGCACATACACGTGAATGCGCGCGCCTGTCATAGATGGCACAGCCCCCTTCCCAAGTTGATGAGTCCACATATGGCCAGCTTAAATTCAGTCTTGAGCTTGAACTTGGCGCCTTGGTTGTTGCTGTACTTTGTCTGTTTCATCACAACTCTGTATACCATCACAATGTGTAGACTCGTCATGACCAAGCAAATGAGAAACAGTTGAGTAAATGCCAGTGGATAGGCGATGTTGAAACTGACGCTCTGAGTACGCACAGAGTAATAGCTGCTGTTTGGCAGTTGGTAGAATTCTCTGCGTGCCATGGATGCGATGGGAATATACAGCAGTGAAGGCACCCACTGAAGAATTAGACTCAGTGCAACGACTTTAGCACTCCAAATCTAAAAGATCAAGTCCTACCAATGAATGCGTTTACGCAAGCACGACATTCTGAGCACAATTGCACTCTCTGTTCAATACTACCATGAAGAAAGAGTGGGTCGGAATAAATGTGCTCCAAAATAAATGTAAAACTAATAGGGTTCAATAGTTTCATTGTCATGAAATTTGAAATATCAGATTTAATTTCGGAGTGCCTACCTTTCCGTGTTGCAGTGGCTCAATGATAGCAGTGTAGCGGTTGAGGGTTAGGACGACTAGTCCCAACATTTGTGTTGACGTTAGTTGAAAGGTGGCTGCTGGCACATATCTGGTGGATATCTAATAATGACGTAAAAAATTGTTCCTTAGAAGTAGCAGCTGAGGAAAATTATTCGATAAAATATAGAAGCACTCAAAACGCATAGTACGTACAAAATGGTCACCTGGCCCAGCGCCGCATATATTTCCGGCCAAAGACCCCAATAACGAAGTTTGCCAAAGAATGTGTTTCTCAGAAATTGAAGGACATCGGCTGCGCCCATAGAAAGGATTATGGTGAAGAACGCTGACTGTTGAGAGGGTTCAGAATTGCTACAGCGTTTTTTTAAGCGCGTAGTTCAGTACCCTAGGTGTACCAAAACTGCTTGTTGGCTGATATACATAGTGCAGAACAGGTGACAGGACGAACACACAAGGGGTTTACGCTCTCATTGCCAGGACGACCCAGAGGCCCATTCCCTCTACAGCCAGGAGAACTTGCCATAGAGGTGACGCCCTACCTAAGTATAAACAACAGCAAAGATCAATTCGCCCTCCTATCCTTGGTTGTTGTACAGCCCTGTGCTCTGGGTTGGCAATGTCAACATGCGAATGTAAAGCTTAATTCAAAACCCTCCTTCAATGGGTTGTCGTGAGATCGCCTCGCTCGGACGATGACGAAGAGAACAAAAATGTACAGCACCATCGAAACGGTGGTCGCCATCAGCGAGGCGCACATCCGAGCACTGTAGCTGTCGATCAGGCAGGAGGACATTTCTTCTTGATGCCTCTGTTGTATCACAATGGACGTAGTTTTCTCAGTCTTCAGTTCTTGGAGTCGCTGTTTTCCGCACTCGAGTTAAAAATACTGGAGAAATTGAGTGCAAGGCGGGTGACGCGATACCAATAGCGAGACAAGCAATTTGGTACAAAAACAGGTGCAAGCGCAGCTGACGCACAAGCGCAGAACGCTCGATTCTTGATTGGTACTCGAGAGGTTTGCGTTAATTGCGTAGGTACAGAACAGACATAGACGACAAACAAATACATCGAGGCAGATAGGCAGACCGCCTGGCAGACAGACACGTCTATTTGCCAATGTATTGCAACATACTACCAAAAATAAATACCGTAAATCCTCCAAACGGCCCCCCTCCCCCCACCACTAGGGACGATGTCCCCTATCCCTCTCCCTATCCCCCCAGCGAGCTGTTGTCGTCTGCCACCAATCAGCGAGTCGTGAACTAGTCTCAGCGCACGCTCCTCTGACGGTCTCAAAACGCACACCGGTTATAGTCCTTTCAAAAGGACCCCCAAAACAGTTGGAATACTCGTGAGTTGCTCCTCTGCACGGAAATCTTTAGTAAAAGGCGAAAGATTTTCTCGCGTACTGCAGAGGAACCGGCGTCAGTTAAAAAAGACGCAAGTTAAAAAAGACGCATGTTAAAAAAGACGCATGTTAAAAAAGACGCGCGTTACAAAAGACGCGCGTTAAAAAAGACGCAAGCCACCAAACGACGGAGGTTAAAAAAGACGCAGCAGTTCTCCAGGCGGCCGCTAAGTGGAATAGGAAGTGGAACGGGAACGGCGCGTGCGTGCAGATGTTTGTCGCTTTGCCCTTTGAGAGTCGAGATACATGTATGTAGATCCCAGCACTCCAATCGCCTTTTTTCCACAATTGTATAATGTATGTATCTGCTGGACCAAGCGGCGGTCAATCTCAATTTCTCAGCCGATTTTAAACAACACTGCTTAGCAATCGGATGACATGGAAGGTTACGCTTAAAAAAGACGCGCGTTAAAAAAGACGCGGAAAATCTTGTTAAAAAAGACGCATGTTAAAAAAGACGCGTTAAAAAAGACGCAGCCTGATATTATCGCGTTAAAAAAGACGCGCGTTAAGAAAGACGCAGACGGCGGCGGCAGCAGCAATGTTGTGTGCCACGTTGCTGACCCAGTGACGACAATACTCCAGCACTCCGTGATGCTGCAGCAGAAGGCGTTGGGCGGGAAGCGCTCGTCGCCATTGTTCAAACGCTCCGCCTGAAACTGGTCAGGTAACTGCGGTCGGTTGGTTCTTGCCGGTACGTGGTTGCCGTAGCCCGTAGGTCATGCACGCTGGAACGTTCACGAGCGTCAGCGCCTGATCGTCAGCTCGCTTTGGACGAGAGCGACGCTCTGCTCCACTGCAGACTCCACGTCACTTATGGACATTGTAGTTTCTTTTGCATAGACGACGTTCAATTGGCAGCGTCAGGAGGCGTCACTGTGTGTGTACCTGTACATTTGCCGCGCCTTCACAGTCGACGAAGCGTCCTGGCTGTACGCTTGCTCGCTGTACGCGCCAATATAAAAATTAAACTATAAAATGCCTACCACAGTTAGTCTTCCAGTTTTGCGGTGCACTCGTTGTGGGAGTAAATTGCACTGACAGGGAGGAATTGATGGAGGGCAGGAAAGGTGGGCCTCCGACTGTGCAATGGGTTTACGATGGTTTCCATGTTATCCGATTGCTAAGCAGTGTTGTTTAAAATCGGCTGAGAAACTGAGATTGACCGCCGATTGGTCCGGCAGATACACAGGTGACAGTACACACATATGTAGCTCGACTCTCAAAGGGTGAAGCGACAAACATCTGCACTCACGCTCCGTTCCCGTTCCACTTCCAATTTCACTTAGCGGCCGCCTGGAGAATTGCTGCGTCTTTTTTAACCTCCGTCGTTTTGTGGCTTGCGTCTTTTTTAACGCGCGTCTTTTTCAACGCGCGTCTTTTTTAACATGCGTCTTTTTTAACATGCGTCTTTTTTAACTTGCGTCTTTTTTAACTGACGCCGACATGGAAACCATCGTAAACCTATTCCTGCCCACCTTTCCTGCCCTCCAGGAATTCCTCTGTCAGGGCAATTTATCCCGTAACAAGTGCGCCGCAAAACTGGAAGACTAACTGTGGTATAGGCATTAAAGTTTATTTTTTCATATTGGCGCGTACAGCGAGCAAACGTACAGCCGGGACGCTTCGTCGACTGTGAGGGCGCGGCAAATGTACAGGTACACACACAGTGACGCCTCCAGATGCTGCCAATTCAACGTCGTCTATGCAAAAGGAACTACAATGTCCATAAGTGACGTGAAGTCTGCAGTGGAGCAGAGCGTCGCTCTCGTCCGAAGCGAGCTGACGATCAGGCGCTGACGCTCGTGAACGCGCCAGCGTGCATGACCTACGGGCTACGGCTACCACGTACCGGCAAGAACCAACCGACCGCAGTTACCTGACCAGTTTCAGGCGGAGCGTTTGAACAACGGCGGCGAGCGCTTCCCGCCCAACGCCTTCTGCTACAGCATCACGGATGCTGGAGTATTGTCGTCACTGGGTCAGCAACGTGGCACACAACATTGCTGAACATAGAACATTGCTGCTGCCGCCGCCGTCTGCGTCTTTCTAAACGCGCGTCTTTTTTAACGCGATAATATCAGGCTGCGTCTTTTTTAACGCGTCTTTTTTAACATGCGTCTTTTTTAACAAGATTTTCCGCGTCTTTTTTAACGCGCGTCTTTTTTAAGCGTAACCGAGGAACCAGAGCTGACTATCATCGAGCGGATCCAGTAGCCAAATCCTCGCAAAACACTAAAGAAGCGGGTGCATTTGGTCCGTGCGTCGACCACTTTCCACGATACCCTCAATCGGAAGTGACCCAGTGTGATCCAGTAGGAAGCGATCCGGCCGAATTGATCCAGTCCTGACCATCAAATTGAAAAGACCAATGCGCATGTTCTGTCTGAGAAGAGCTCCAGCAAGTCAGAAGCGTCCCACCCAACAACAAACAAACAACAAGTTTGAAATAAACTGTTTCATATTTCACAGTTACTGTAAATCCTCCAATGGAGCCCCTCCAATAGGGCCACCCTCCAATAGTGCTCCGGGGAAAGAGAGGTTGAAAGAATAGGTGCCCCGGGGGCACTATTTGAGGAGTTGCGGTATACCTGATCTCACGTACCCACCACACCATAAAGTACCCGAAGCTTGGGCTCGTTCCAATGCCTCTAACTGGTCACTTGTCACTAGAGCCGCACACGATTTACCGTAACTCCACCAATAGGACCCTAGAGCACTACAGTTTCAACCTCCTTCCTGGAGCAGCATTAGAGAGGGGTGAAATTGGGAGGGAGCATTATAAATAGGTATGCAATGCACACGTGGACAGCGGACGCATAGCTTTATTCCATGTACAGGTTCACCGTCGATCTTGGAATGTTACAACACCGCGTATGTACACTGTATTTACTGCAGCAGCACACGAATGAACATTGTGCAGCGCCGTCATTTCTTTTTTTTTCAATATCATCCGAGCAGCACCTTCTGCATCTTGCTTCTCGACTCGTCCTCACTGTCTGCGTCAGACGACGACGACGACGACGCGTCCGAGTATGACTGCAGCGACGACGCCTGCGCAGTGTAGTTTTGTTTTGCTACTGACCTGACTGACTTCTATTTTTTGGCTGCGCGTACAAGTATACGTATGATAAGGACGATTTACGGCTTTGCTTCAGTCGGTTCATCAAATAAAACTTGAACTTTGAACTTGAACTTGATGCCGTTTAATTGAAAGGTTAAAACGGTACCGGCGACTCCTGTTGAAGGCACTGGAAAGGCGTCTGCTGCCGACTTCAGCTGGGCGAGCAGAGGAACTGGAGGAGCGGCACTCGAAATTTGCCACAGAAGTCGACGAACTTGATGTGCTCGACGCACGCCTCGAAGTAGACTCCTGAAGAAACGCGGCGACGTCTGCATCCGTAACATGGAATGTGGTGGTACGTACTATTCGACAGTCTTGAGTGGCCGGACACCTCTACTTGATCACTTTCTCTGTTCTGGCAGCCACTTACATACACACTTGCACATGTGCAGTACTACGTACCTACCGAAAGTGTATGTACGCTAACGTGTGGTGTGTAACTACATACACCACGCGGATTCGAGGAGCGCCAACCTTCCAACCAGCGCCCAGTGTTGAGAGCGTCTTAGTCAGAGTCAGCGCGTCTTACAAAGTCGAAAGTCCCAGCGAACTGTTGACAGCACCTTTGCACTTTGGATTGACGCATTGGGACGCGGTCGAAAGATATCGCCATAGAGTAGTCGGCACAACGTTTTCACACGGAATTTGATTGATTTTCACCGAACGAGCTGCCAATTCCAGCAGGGAAGGCGCCTCAAACGTCATGTCGTTGACAAAACGATTCACTAGAAACACAATTGTGCTGTAGTTCCACCGCAGGCATGCATACATAGTTAGGGAACTGACCCAATGGATTGCATCTCAAGCTCAATTGCTGCAAATTCTTCAGCCGAACGATTGCTACTGGCAGGGCCTGGAAAGAGTTTTTAGGTCAGGCACGCACGCACGCACGCACGCACGCACGCACGCACGCACGCACGCACGCACGCACGCACGCACGCACGCACGCACGCACGCACGCACGCACGGTTATTTTGTTGTTGTGGAGGCTGAGGCTGCGCAGGCGTTGCAGGGCGGCGATGCTATTTGGAATGGTTTGCAATCGATTGTCGTTTAAGTGCAGGGCCGACAGTTGCTCCAATTCCCCTATGGCGTACGGGATCGCTCGCAACCGATTGCAACCGATGAGCAGCACTCGCAAACTGAAACGAATTTCAAGAATGATCTGAGTGCACAAAATACAGGTTTCAGATACAACCACACCTATTGATGGCTTCTATGCACTCAGGCAGCGTTTCAATTTGGTTCTCTGCAATCCAGAGCTCTTGGAGCCCGGGCAAGCCGCACAATTCAATTGGAAACTCTTCAATTGAATTCCGACCGACGTTCAGGATTTCAAGATTCCTGAGCATTCTGAAAGACTTCGTGAAAGACTTGGAAGTGAGACGGTTGCCTCCTGCTTGGAGTTCCTTTAGCTGCGAGAGGCGGCACAGGGAGTCGGGCAACAGTTCCAACTGATTGTTGCTGACGTCCAAACGATGCAGATTGGGAAATTTGGCAAGGCTAGCTGAAAGCTGTAGATTGTCGTTAAGTACTCATCAATTTTGTTTTCTACACTTTTTTGTACGTGCGTGCTTGCCTTCTTGCTTGCGTGCGTGCGTGCGTGCGTGCGTGTTTGCTTGCTTGCTTGCGTGCGTGCGTGCGTGCGTGCGTGCGTGCGTGCGTGCGTGCGTGCGTGCGTGCAGGCGTGCGTGCGTGCGTGCAGGCGTGCGTGCGTGCGTGCGTGCGTGCGTGCGTGCGTGCGTGCTTGCGTGCGTGCGTGCTTGCGTGCGTGCGTGCGTGCGTGCGTGCGTGAGTGCGTGCGTGCGTGCGTGCGTGCGTGCGTGCGTGCGTGCGTGCGTGCGTGCGTGCGTGCGTGCGTGCGTGCGTGCATGCGGGCGTGCGTGCGTGCGTCGGTCGTTTCCTTGTTGCTTGTCGTCCTTACGCGTGCTCAGTGTATGCCACTACGTTGTTCGCTACTGTAGTACAGCTGTACATTCGAGTGCCGCTTCCTGTTTACCTGGCAGGCTTGTTAGCCTGTTGTCGCGTAGCAAAAGTTGCCGCACCCGTTCCCGACCAGCTACGCCATCTTTTAGGCGTTCTTCTAATTGGCCACGCAGAATGGACCTTCTGGACAGGTCGACGCAGCGCACCTCGCCGTCGTTGCTAGCGTTTCTAGAAGACGTTGTTTCATCGGCGTCTGGCATATTCTGCAGTCTTTATGTAAGTACGTAGGCAGGCTAACTTATGTTAGCAGCACTCCGCGCCCGCGCGCCTATGCGGAACTGGCATCGCAGGCGCGTGCGCGCGTCGGCCGTCGAGACGATTATTTTATCGGGACAGCCGCTCGCGTTGGACAAACAAACTTGGGCAGCCGACGACGCGCTTGGGGAGAGGCACGGGTCAGCAGTCGATCTGCTTCACTCGTTGATGGCGAGTAGAGGTTCATATTTTCCGGATAAACCCTTAGCATCGGACCTGCAAGTGGACCTTAAGCCGGTTAGAGGGAGAGCCAGGCCCCCAGGATCGGGCTGACTGGTTCTCAGCTCTCACTAGCATCGGTCAATTATGGGCGACCGACCAGACAGAGGCCCCGCGATCATATGCAGAAGCGGCCCACGCACAAACAACACAAAGTAGCTTGCAAGTATCTTTTCGTGGATGCTGCTGCTTACTGCCTACCCATGTTTCGCTGTTTTCGTGGTCGTTACCGGAAGAAAGGTGTTCTTGCGTATAGGTATGCAATGTCGTTTGGCTGCGGCTGTGGCGCGAGCTGTGCTTTGCGGGCCAGCGCTTGTTTTCGATGCTCTCGGTGACGCATTGAAACTGGAAACTACGATCAAAGCGTCAGCGGCGTCAGGCTCGCACAAAAACACTTGTTGTTCCTAGCACCGTGTTGTATAACTCGCTGTCAAGCGCCACACCAGCCCGTTTCGACATTGATACTAGTAGACGGACGCAGGGGTTGTTGTGAGCTTGTTTATCGCTCTGTGCGTGTTTATGCGGGGCACTGCAGGAAGCGCGCTCTAGTTGGGGCGGGGTGGGGAGTGTGGCGGACCACCCCAATCGAGTTAGAGCCATCTGCGGTGACTGGCGTTGGCGTGGTGGATTCTTCTTCATTCATCCCTGTTCCATCGCTCCGACAGCAAGTGGGAGAGAGAGAAAGAGTCGAGCATGAAAACGGTGCTTTCCCTGAGTGTGCTGCTGCTGATTTACTGGCCCCTGTTGGCCCTGGGAACTGGGGAGGAGGAGACGTGGGTGGACTGGACTTGGGGTTGGAGGGACGACTCCCTCAGCCCGTTCGGCGGCTGGAAGGGGCAGTCGGTGGCGGAGATCAGGGCTCGAATGGCGCTGCGCAGAGAGATGAACGACACCGGCAGGAGGTTCATCTATGAGATGGCCAAATACGAATGGGAATGGCTCGCCGAGTACCGCAAGAACCAGACGGATGCGGCGCTCGCTGCGAAGGCGCACGAGCAGTTGGCAATGGTATGTAAGAGTGAGGCATAGGTACATTGTACACTCTGACGTCGGTGTGCGTGCGTGCGAGCATCGACTGCGGCCTACTTAGAAGGGACAACTGTGGACGTCCCAACCCGACCTTCGGAAATTGTGATTTTGTGTAGTTCAAAGGAAAGGGTGTCTCTTAATGGAATTCTTCTAGAACGTATGATACTTAAAAAAGTGATCCACTGTCCGTGATAGTCTGATGAGCAACCGCTCATCAAAAAGCTTCCTTTAATCTGCTCCTATGCCGTGTGTCCAAAATGTCGAAAAAATTATGCAGTTCAGCGAGAAGATTGTTGTTCCTTTTGCAGTGCAAGTTACTTGAGCGCACGAAGCGCATGCTGACGAAATTCCGCTTTAGATTCCGTCAAAGTCGACTGCGAATTTCTCTACTGGCTCGCCAATCGCAAACGAAACGGTCGCTGCAAGAGCTACGAACGCTCCACGCGTAGGCAAGTGCCGATGCCGAATGTCAAATGATCCATGATACAAAGGCGCGTTGATTCAATCGTTCGTTCTTTGCGTTGCACGTTGTTACGTCACGATGCGGCCCAAGCGTGCTCCGTTCGGTCGCGACGTCCGTCTGCGCAAGCGACGCTAGTGACGTCGTACACATAGGTACGTACGTACATCTCGACGTCATCCACCGTGTCTATATTTCTAAAGCACGTTGTCTGTGTGCAACTCAGCGCTCAGAGTTGTGCGAGCACATGGTCGATTACGTTTGTATATCCCAAGCAGCTGTGACCCTGAATTTCCAAATTTAAAAAAAAACACGTAGGTATGTGCAATTCGCATATCTCAGCATTACGGTAGCTACAGCAAATCCGGCGGTTTAACGATGGTAAATGTCCCAAGCCAGCCACACACAAAATATCAGCTCAATCCGTCCATTACAACTTGACCATCTAGTTGCCCACAGACAAAGTGCATAGACACGGTACAATGTAGATAAGATGAGATTTACGTACCTCTGTGTACGTGCACCGAGCGCGACGTCAATGGCGACGCTTGCGCAGATGGACGTCTCGACCGACCGAACAGAGCACGCTTGGGCCGCATCGTGACTTATAACAACGTGCAGCGCAAAGAACGAACGATTGAATCAGCGCGCCTTTGTATCATGGATCATTTCTCATTCGGCATCGGCATCTGCCTACGCGTGGAGCGTTCGTTATGAGGGCCCTATCTTTGTCTATTGCATTTTGGGGAATCAACGCAAATCTCTAGGTAGAATCGCAATGCATTTCGCAGCTGAACTCGAAAATGCATGCAAAAATCGATTGCGAATTGAGAAACGTTTTGAATCCGCAGTCGACGGAGATTGCGACTTACGATCCAACTTGAAATCTCCAAATTTTATCATTGAAGCGACTGCGGTTTCAGATGGACATTCAACCCGCAATCGCAGTCAACTGCGGATTAGGATCGACTTTCAAGTAGACGTTGTACCAATCTATCCCAAAATCTGACCACTGCAACTCAGCTTTTAATTTCAAATCTGCCAAAAAAACGGCTAAATTGAGAAAATGTCCAAAATCTCCCTTCAAATTTAACCATTTTTTGCGTCGACTTGTAACTGAGTCCCACCTCTCAAAATGAGTGCGGTTGCAGACCCCGTTGTTAGTCGTATCTGTAGATGCGACTGCGAATTCAGATTGAATCTAAAACTGCAGTTGAGAACGATGCTCGACAGTTTTCTAGTTACAGTAACAGGACTAAATAAAGCCGTCCAAGCCAGAAATCGTGTTTTACAAGGAGGAAGTCTGAGGAACACACGTGTACGGGACCCTGTGTACTGCGTATACACAAAAATTAGTGAGTTAAACTAATTAGGAACTATACTACTGTTAATTAGTGTAAATAACATACAATTGTGAGGCTTTCGTTCATATTGTGCCGCCTTTCCTCTCGCAACTGACGCAAAATCGCACAGCAAAAATGAGCACTGATTCTGTACGCGCGACAAAAGAGAATTGAGTTCGATCAAAAAGAGGAGAGTGTCAAGAATGGGTGGCGTGTGGGCGTTGTTGGCGGTGGCAAGGAAGAGCGCGATGGCGCCCCCCGAGGCTCTCGACGTAGGCGGAGAGGCGCCGGTCGCTGGCCAACGAGAGGGTCGTCACCGCAGCGCTGTTCTCGATGTCGCCCACCAAGTAGCGTAGCGGCGGCTGTAGCTAAACAGTCGCAATGCATTCCGTGGATCATTTCAGTCGACAACAGACGCTGCAAGACACACTCACACGTACCTCTAAGCATGACGGATCAGTCGATTTTCGCTTCCAAAATCGGCGACCAGCGCGTCTCACAGGCCGTACTTTCGCACAACTGGCGAGTAGACTTAGAGGTCACTGAATGGAAATTCTGGCATGCAACACACGCACACACACACACACACACGCACGCACCCACACACGACATGCCATTCATTTGCATCGCATGTATGCACACATGTTCCTGGAGGGGGGGCCCGCATCCACGCACGTATCTACATGCACGCACGCATGCCAAGCACGAACGCACGCACGCACGAACGCGCACAACAACTGACAAGCAGACTTCACTGAATGGGAATTCCCGCATGGAAAACACACACACACACGCACGCACGCACTCACACACAGACACACACATGGCATGCCATTCATTTGTGCATATGCTGCATGTTCCTTGGAGAGGGAGGGGGGGGGGGGGCGCCCGCACCCCACCAATATGCGAATGAATAGAAACACCCGCAAATGCCGCCCCCAAACGTGAACAAGCCAGTCGGGTTCAAAGAGCATACCGAAGTGCTGGCCGCGGTCTTGGAAGTGGTGCAGTTGCGCTCTGAGCTGCGCGGACTCGACTCGCAGTTGCTGTAGCTCGAGTTGCTCCAAAGAGCCCGAGCGCGTCCAAGGCGCACTTCCGCTTCAGCGCGCCTTGCCCGCCCTCCTCGCCACCGCTGTAGAAGCGACGGCGACGCCGCTTCTCAAAGGCCCACCTCTTCAACTAGTACGTAGACGGCAGGCGCGCCGAGCGGCCCACCATCTTCTTCTTGTAGTACTCTTCTAAAGTTTGCAAGCAGATCCCCGGGACAAAGGAGAACCGAACAGCAGGCGGAACCATACCGAAATGGCGCAGCGCATCGCCACGCGCGACACCGATCTCGACGGCGTCGGTCAACTGGGCGCGGCGCCCTTGGAGTCGACGAGCAACACGGCGCCCACGTCGGACCCGACGGCCTGCAGCCGCTGCTAGACCAGACGCGTCAATGGGCCGAAGAAACCCTTCTCCGCGTTCACCTCACACCGACACTGCACCTAAACATACGCTCCCTTTGGCGATATTTGGGGGGTCCACTGGTTGGGTTTTGGCGACATTTGGGGGGGGGGGGCACTGGTTGGGTTTTCAGGCAAACAGCTAACAGGTGCCGCCTAGCCTAACAAGCACGCACGCACGCACGAACGCAAGCACGCACGCACACAACAACTGGCAGGTAGACTTCATTCAATGGGAAGTCCCGAATGCCACACGCACGCACGCACGCCAAGCACAAACACGCGCACACACATTGCACCTCACGTCATTCATTTGTGCATATGCTGCATGTTCGTTTGGGGGGGGGGGGAGCGCCAGCACCCCCACCAATTGGCATACAATTGGCGGGGGGGGGGGGGCTGTGGTGGTGAGGTATTTACAAAATTTAGGCAAACAGGTGCGTATCAAGGCATTAGGTGGCCACGGAAATTGAGCTTTTCGGCTAAATCCACTTCTATCATCTTGTTCCAACAGGGCCGTCTTTCCGAGAACATTTAAAAAAGAGACGCACCACAGGCACCGACTCGTCCTTCTCCATGAAGAGACGGTCCTTGTTCGCCTTCAGGCGCGCACCATGCACAGAGAGCGTGAGGAGAAACGGTCGCTGAGACGCGGGCAGTTGGTCCGTCTGCAGCTGCTCTCCGAACAGAAGGCGCGCTACGTTCGCTGCCTCTCTCCTCAGTGGAGCGCGTCGAGTCGCGACTGGCGAGCTGAACAGTGCTGGGGTCAGGGGACACCTAAATAACGCTCCCCATATACCTGCCCACGGCGGGAGGGGGGATGTGACGTGTTCATTCATCCATCCAGGGGGTGCGTTACTGCGTTTCATTAGTTGGCGCAAGTGTTAAATTAGAGGGTCAGAAATTATTTTTAGAGGGTCGTAAACGTTAAACTTAGGGGGTCGAAAATATTATAGTCCAAAAAAATGGCGTTCAAAAAAATTTTAAGCGTTCTACGAAACTTTAGGCGTTCTACAAAAAAAAGCTTATTCTGGAACGGGCAGATTCTATCTAATTTAGGCCTTGCTTCTTCGGCTTAGGCTTAGGCATTGCTTAGGCTTAGGCTTTGACTAGGCTTACACTTAGGCATTATTTTTCTAGGCTTTTAGGCCCTGCTTAACCTCGCCTAAGCTGCTAAGCTAGCCACCGCCTTATCAAAGCCTAAGCAATGCATAAGCCTAAGTGTAAGCAATGCTTATGCTTAAGCCTAAGCAAAGTCTAAGCGTAAGCAATGACTAAGCCTAGGCAATGCCTAAGCATAAGCGTAATCAAACACTAAGCCTAAGCAATGGCGCCTAAGCATTGAGCAAGGGCCTACATTATAACAAGCGCATTCTGCCAGTTCCAGAATAAGCGGTTTTTTTTATAGAACGCCTAAAGTTTTGATGAACGCGTATTTTTTTTTAGAACGCCGATTTTTTTATTGAACGCCTAAAGTGGAATAGCGCCAGCCGCCAATTAAACGAACCGGTGGCGGTTGGCCGTGCCGATGTGGCCGACTCCGCGCTGTTGCAGACTCGTCCGAAGCAGTTCCTGACGACGCGCGTGCGCCCTTCTCGCTCGCGCAATTGCCGACTGAGGACTGACGCAGCTGCTCAGTTCGCGGTCCGGCCGATATCCCGCCTGCTCAAAAATTAATAATCAAAAATAGTTCAAAATTAAAATAAAAATTCGCAATTTCATTTTTAAACAAAGCAACAACGAAATACTAAAGAGGGAAGCCACACTGCAAGCGATCACAGTATATGATGACAAAACGGTGTATCTATACGGTAACGCCCAACATTTGAATTATCTTCCTATGCAAGACAGCGTGGAGCGGACCTTTATCTAAGCAGCGGCAGCAGCGCATCTGCAGAGAACTTACAAAAAAGCGCTTTGAAAATAGATGTCATACTTCGACGCTTTTGAAAAAAAAACATTTCAGATACATTACTTTGAAATGCAGTTAATGTATTCGACGGAAGCAGCGGCAGCGCAACGCACCAATATATTTGAACATATAGTGGGACTACGACGGTTGATTTTACTCAATACTCTGTGAACTTATAAAGCCATACAGAAGTCTGTAGGTAGAGCCGCAGCCATTCGTGAATTATATCGACGCTGTCCGTTTGACTCTGATCCTATCGAGTCTGTGCCGCTGCACTGCACATGTACAACTGCACATGCACCAAAGCAGCACCGTTTCGTCCCTTGACTACTGTATCGCAGCGGCGTCTCGGTGGGGCGCGCGCAGCGGCGCCTCACGTGCACGCACAAGAGCAGCACCGTTTCGTCGTTTGACTGCTGCGTGCAGTATGCTGCTGTTGCCGCCTTTTAGAAATTCTCCAACACATTTCCAATATGGAAACTCACTACAGGCCGAGCGCTGTTGCTACAAGTGCACCCCGCCGAAATGACTTTATAAATTGTCCTTCCATCGTTTCAGAGACATTCAACAGTGGAGCATCGGCCGCGGCTAAAATGAGCCGCTAAACTCACGTATGACGCTTAACAGGCTAATACAAAGCGAATCTCCGACAATTTTTGCATCAGTCGCTATTTTGGAATCCCGCAAGCCGACTACTGTTGGTACTAATGCACCCCGCCCAAATGACTTTAAAAATCGTCCTTCCACCGTTTCGCGAACATTCAACAGTGAAGCATCGGCGGCGGCTCCAAAGGGCCGCGAAACTCACGTTTGACGCTTAACAGGCTAACGCGCAGCTAATCCTCAACGATTTGGCATCAGTCGCTATTTTGGAATCCCACAAGCCGACTGCTGTTGGTACTAATGCACCCCGCCCAAATGACTTTAAAAATTGTGCTTCCATCGTTTCAGGGATATTCAACAGTGGAGCATCGGCCGCGGCTGCAAAGGGCCGCGAAAGTCACGTTTGACGCATTCCTGGCTAATGCGCAGCTAATCTGCAACAATTTGGCATTAGTCGCTTTTTTGGGTGCCGCAAGCCGACCGCTGTTGTTACAATTGCACCCCGCCAAAATGACTTTAAAAATTGTCCTTCCATCGTTTCGCGGACATTCAACAGTAAAGCATCGGCGGCGGCTGCAAAGGGCCGCGAAACTCACGTTTGACGCTTAACAGGCTAACGCGCAGCTAATCCCCAACAATTTGGCATCAGTCGCTTTTTTGGAATCCCACAAGCCGACTGCTGTTGGTACCAATGCACGCCGCCCAAATGACTTTAAAAACTGTCCTTGCGTTTATTTCACCAACACGACTTTTCGTCATTTTGTCGCGAGTTTGAGTGCTCGGTTTAATACTAAACATTTACAGTATCCATTTAATTGCACTTATGCGCCACACCTGCAAGAAATAATCAAGAAAAACGGATAAAGTGTGTTTATTCACACAACATTGTGTAGCTTAGGCTTAGGCTTAGACTTATTCGATTAAAATTACTGTAGAAGGAAATTGTACAGCCGACTTCGGATTGAGATACAATCCGATCTCTCCAGTGCAGAGAATGCGATTGGAACCACCACCCGCTCCTGACACGTTGCTTCCGTCATTGCGGATTCGGATTGAGTCACAATCCGCAATCGCGCACTCGAGTCTCCAAAAAGGTCCACTGCGATCTGTAATGAAATTTGAAACCGCAATCGCAGGCCTGCGAGATTTCCGTTGATTTCCCAAAATGCAATAGACAAAGATAGGGCCCTCATAGTTCGTAGCTCTTGCAGCGACCGTTTCGTTTGCGATTGGCGAGCCGGTGGAGAAATTCGCAGTCGAGTTTGACGAAATCTAAAGCGGAATTTCGTCAGCATGCGCCTTGTGCGCTCAAGTTACTTACTGCAAAAGAAACAACAATCTTCTCCCTGAACTGCATAATTTTTTGGACATTCAAGTATCATTCGTTCCAGAAGAATTCCATGAACGAAGTACTCTGAAAAGAGACACCCTTCCTTTGAGGTATACAAAATCACAGTTTCCGAATCTCGGGTTGGGCCGTCCAAAGTAGTTGTCCTTTCTAAGTACGCCACAGCTGACGCTCGCACGCACGCACAAACGCTGACGTCAGAGTGTCCAATGTACCGATGCCTCACTCTTACATACCATTGCCAACTGCTCGTCCGCCTTCGCAGCGAGCGCCGCCGCCGTCTGGTTCTTGCGGTACTCTTCGAGCCAATCCCATTCGTACTTGCGCATCCGAAAGATGGGCCTGCCGGTGTCGTTCATCTCTTTGCGCAGCTCCAGTCGAGCCCTAGGGGGTCTACTATAAAACTAACAATAAGAAAAAGGAATAGAAATAGGAAACAAAAATAGGAATTGATTTTTTTCGGTACTATAAAACATTTGGTCGGATTTTTGTTTTAAAACAAAAATAGGAATCAAATTAGGAATTGTCGACAGACTTGTCGAAATTGTCGGAAAGCATTTATGTGGAAAATTCCCCCAATCCAAAGCTATCTGTTGAAATCTCAGAAACTGTGCTGGCTGTTAAACAAGATTTTAAACAAAAAAGGAACTGCTGAGTAGCAAAATACGCTAAATTCGACTTCGGCATGGTGACGAGCGAATGACAAAGATTCATGAAGGGATGATGTCGCTCTTTCCGCTATCCCGGCACGACAACAGACGACGACGACGACTCCCGCAACTCCCGCAAGAACGCGACCTCACCGAAATCGAAAATAGCCTGCACACTTGCTGGCTGCTGGCTGTGCCGACAATCAGCTGTCAGAAGTGGACGAGCTCATCCGCCGGATCGTGCGCAAGGTGCTGTGCTGCCCGTTCTCAAGTGGCGGATCCGGGGAGGGGGGGAATTCCACCTCCCGAAATCGGACATCTAGGGGGGGGGGCATCGGCGGTGTTAGAAAGACGCGCCTGGCGGACCTGGCTGGCTCAGCAAAAAATTGCTTGTACACAGGGGTAAATCGCCACAGGCAAGGGGTGGGGGATTTATCGTGACCTTTGGGATGTCTTTTGGGATCGAAATTTCTCCTAAACCAGGGGGGAATCATAGCGAATGTCGGGGTAAAGTTCTACAGTTCGGGTCCTACCCCTTGTGTACGCTACTGTTATCATGATTGTCTGTTTCGGATTTTGAAAAATGCCAATTCCGTCAATAGGTTAGGCACTTACAACTACTGCACGTCGACGTCGCGCATTTAGGCGCTGCAGAAAAGTGGAAGCAACAACACTGCAGCGTCAGTTCGTGCGGTAGAAGCACTCTCAACAACAAAGCAGAGTCAAGCAGCTCAAAAACAGACACTGCCCATCCAGCCCTACTTGTTACATGATTAGCTACATATATAGGCTTGATGTGTAGCTATAGGGAAAAAAAAAAGAAATTATGTGCGCGCGCGCTGCGCGTTGCTACTCTATGTGATTTTTTGTTTCGAGTCAACCTGGAAAATATCTTGGCTTTGCACACTGTAACAAGCCACGCACTGGGAAGCGTCCTCCGTGTGTGCATGTGTGTGTGCGTGTGTGGGGGTGCGCCCCTCTCGTTGGTTTTGCAACAATCGGTATACGCAATAGGTCATTCTTAATTATTCTAACCACCTCTAGAGGTTCTTGTTTTTTCAGGCCATATTCTAGGAATTCCTAATTTGCCATTCTTGTTTTCAAACTTTATAGTAACGGCCGTTTTGTTCAGCACACTCCTATTTTTGTTTTCCGATTCCTGTTTGTATCAGGGTGTACGCGTCAGCGTACAACCCTAATATGTGACGACTTGCGCGCGCGAGAATTCGGATTTTTGATCGCCTATAACTTTTGATTGGCTGAACCGATTTCGGCGCGTTATGGGTCAAAAGAAGCGCACCCATCGGGGACCGTACGTGCCACAGCGCGTTGCAGTATTGCTGCGCGTTAAGGGGGTACGCCCGAAAATGTTCCCGAAAAGCGTCTTTTTTTTTTCGTGTTCTCCTCCCAGTTTTTGGAGCGCCACTCGCTAGTGCCGTGGGCAATTGGAATGAAACTTGGCATGTGTAAGCGAACCATGATGGCAATTTTGCGTACCAAAGGAATCGTCTCTGCGTCCTACCAAACTCGAGATATCGCCGATTTTATGCGTTTTTTCGGACATAGTCGTTTTTTTGGGGTGGTTTCCACCAAGAGTAAATCTCGAAAAAGTGCCCAATTAACCCCCAATTTTTTTTTGATTTCCTTGAACAGTTTCTTATGGGAAGTCTATGCCAAGTCACTGAACCTAAAACTTCATCACTGATAATGAGATATTAGCAATTAAAAATTTCAGCCGAAAGTTCCGTGCCCTATAGGCTCTTTAACGGTGCATCGCAGAGCTTCGCTATAATGGGGAAAGTTGATCGCCCAGACGTGATCTTGACCAGTTTCAGCAAGTAGACCAAATTGGATGCACCAAAATGCCTCCCACCATTATACCGATAACGAGAATTGGCGATATTTCGGTGTGGTTAGGTCGGATAGCCTAAACATCAATACTAAAGTTGATGGCCCTTTGATGTTGAACATTTCATTCCTTGGAGCCAACACGCTCCGACGCACCAAAATATTTTCACTTCCGAGATAATCGATAAATATCGATATTGGTAGCTCGGATCACTTCGGCTAAAACACAAAAGATGACCGCCTCCACGTGTAGATCATTTTGATTCCTTACACCACTAAGCTCCGACGCACCAATATGGCGCTGCAGATCTGCACGCACGCACGCACACTATCAAATGGGCTGCTTCACAAAAAAACTCGATGTGGGTACGTCGCATCACTTCGGCTAAAACACAAAAGTTGACCGCCTAGTTATAGCGATCATTTTGATTCTTTACATCACTATGCTACGATGCAGCAATATAGCACAACTGCACACGCACGCACGCACGCACGCACGCACGCACACACACAATTATCCGCAGTGGCTTCTGTTTGTAGTTTCTCTGCATGCTGTGCCATTTGCTGATAGGTTATCCTGCTTTGTATCATTTGCATGACAATTAGTTGTGCACAACTTTGGTCAATGAAAAAATACATGTGTACCTATTTTCAATCCACATGCTCACATTCTATATGATGAGTGTCTCCTACTGCACTCAAGGGATTCTACCGAACATGCTACATATGTCATACATGGTACATATGTCATGCGTGCCTGCATGCGTGCGTGCGTGTGCCTGTATAGGTTTTACACATCGATGTTTGTCTTACGAAAAAACACTGTATTCAGGAAAAATTTGCAGGCGCCTGCAAAAAAGGTGAATATGTGACGCTCTTTTGTTGGAGACCAGTTTGAAAAAGAGGGGTATCAATTAAGGCATGCCTCATTTATGTATAGCCACTTATGCTTTGCGGCTGATCAACTTCAGTTTGAACAAACCATGTATAAAAACCGAACCAAACGCAGCAACACGTCACATATTCGGCATTTTTTTGTGTTAGCCATCTCACTCACCCAAAACGCAACAGCAATCTTTTCACATCTCATCTATCTCTGGTCATTACCATCGACCTGGCACAGCCAAAGTTCCTTCATAAATAATCGGCACCTTGCTATGTAACATTTGCGAGATGTGGATTGCCACTACAGTTCAGTTAGTGATGTGTAGGTATATACATTAAGGAAAATTTTGCAGGTGGCTGCAAAAAAAGAGAATATGTGACGGACGCTCCTTTAGGTCCAGTTTGAAAAAACGTGGTATTAAAAGTAGCCACTTCATCAGATGATCAACTTCAGTTTGGACAAACCGTGTATAATCGAACCAAACGCAGCAACACGTCACATATTCGGCGTTTGTTGTGCTCGCTTCACCCGCTCGCTTGGATCACTGGAAAGGCAGTCCAGGCTGCACCGAGGCCTTTTATTCCTTGGACTCAGAGACGAGAGTGGGCCTTGTCCTTGCCGCCCACAGATGGCAGTCCCGTCCATAGCTACAGGCTAACAGAAGCGGAACAAAGATGAACGAGAATCGAAGTTGAATGTACGGCATGTACTGGTACTTAAGATTGTGAAATGATGCTACATATCACTTACTGTAAGAGCAAGCCACATATTAAATTTTGGAACAGACAGGGCAGTGAAGTTATCTACCTATGCAGTATCTTTGGCTGTGTGCCCTATCCATCCATGCAATGCCTATGAATGGCAGCACATCGTCAGAGAGATGAACGAGTTGTGAGGTTGGATTGATGGTGGTGGTGTTGTGGTTGTGTGCGTGCGATGGCTCACACAACAAACGCCGAATATGTGACGTGTTGCTGCGTTTGGTTCGATTATACACGGTTTGTCCAAACTGAAGTTGATCATCTGATGAAGTGGCTACTTTTAATACCACGTTTTTTCAAACTGGACCTAAAGGAGCGTCCGTCACATATTCTCTTTTTTTGCAGCCACCTGCAAAATTTTCCTTAATACAGTGTTTTTTCGTAAAAGAAAGATTAATCGAAAACTCACGCATGCACACACATACAAATCCACAGCAGCAGACCAGCAAGGACGCATGCTCAGTGTTGCACCATAAAGCTTATGAAAAACGTGTACCACTGTACACATTGTGCGTGCGTGCGTGCGTGCGTGCGTGCGTGCGTGCGGGTGTGCAGCTGTGTCATTTTCGTGCATCAAGGGCTGTAACGAGCATCCGTCCATAAATATCAAAAATTTGCCAAAATTTTGGTAGAAGAACCTAGAAAAGAGACAGAGAATGTGGGATGGACTGGAGACACTGCAGCAAAGAACCGTTGATGGGTTTCCCAAGATGACACCTGCAAAAGCGTCACAGGCGTCACTGGGAGTCGAACCAGCGACCTCGCGATCAGTAGTCTGATGACTTTACAAAACGCGCCAAAAATATTGCAACGTAAACTGTAACCTCACGATGTATTGCACCTAGACTGAATTCTTCAGAGGGTTTTTATGTGGGTCATACCTAGATGCGTGCGAAGTTTTGTTTCGATTGATACAGGTGTGAGCGAGCGACAGGCCAAAAGGTTGGAAGGACCCAATTTTTTGTTACATCCACACAATTTTCTCGGTAATGCGCAAGAGTACGGTCGACTCAATCGAATCACCCTTTGAATGCGGTTCTTTTGAGCTATCACGTGGCAGAATTCGTCCAGGAAAGCAAAAGTAATGCACGCTCAAAGTTTCGAATGTCGCCCAAAATGGGGGTGTGCCAAGAGAGTCTAGCTGCGAAACATGGAAGTCGGAGAGATCTCATTTGTCAAAAGTGACCTATTCCAGGTCTAGACGAGGAACTGTCATCATTACAGCACAGCTCTGTGACAAACGGTTGAAGCGCCTATAGCTGACAAACTTTTGGGACAAAACACCCAAAAAAAGGCCTTTCAAAGGGGGCCGACCGAGACATGGGCATCGGAGCGCTGCCATTTGTCGAAAGTAACCTATTCCAGGTCCGGACGATTAACTTTCGTCATTGCAGCACAGCTCTGCCACAAACGGTTGAAGCGCCTATAGCTGACAAAGTTTTTTTGGTCGAAATTTGCGAAATTTTGGTTGCCTATATCTCATTATGTGGTGAGAATTTCAAATGTCATGCAAGCGTCTTAGACTTTCTTTGTAAAGCTGTTTACGGAAATCAAATAACATTTGGCGGTTTACTCGGCTTTTTTTCGACTTTTACTCTTGTCGCATTTTGGCCAAAAAAAAACGACTATGTTCCAAAAAATTACTAAATCGGCCTTAACTCTAGATCCGTAGCACCTAGATAAATTTTTCTTGCGGTCACAAAGTTGCCATCATATACCGCGTGCTCACGCCAAGTTTTGTCCCAATCGACTGAGGCGTTCCAGAGCGGCGCCCCAAAAAGTGTGTGCAGAACAGGAAAAAAAAAACACCACTTTTTCGGAACATTTTCGGAAGTTTCGTGTTAATGCGCTCGAGTACCGAAACGCGGGACGGCTTATTCGATTCCGGTCTAGAAGGCGGTTCTTTTGAGCTATCATTCGCCACAATCCGTTCAGGCAATCAAGAGTTATGAGCGACTGAAAATTTAAAAAACCGCATTGCAGAAGTCGTCACATATTAGGGTTGTACGCTGACGCGTACACCCTGATACTGGCTGGCTGGCTGTACTGGCTACATTCGTCATTCCCTTTTTGGCATTTCACCCAATAACGCACTGCTCCTATGCAACGTGTTTGCGTGCGTGCGTGCGTGCGTGCGTGCTTGCGTGCGTGCGTGCGTACGTCTGCATAGTGGTCCATGTGCAAGACCCTGGGGTCCTTCCTGCCTGTCTCGCAACCACGTGGCGTTTAGTCATGCGACATATGTGAATGCAGGGTGTTCCAGTCCAGTTAGGTCCTATAATTGCCACTGCTCCTTTCCATGCACGCGAACACAAAAAAATGCCGAATATGTGACGTGTTGCTGCGTTTGGTTCGGTTTTTATACATGGTTTGTTCAAACTGAAGTTGATCAGCCGCAAAGCATAAGTGGCTATACATAAATGAGGCATGCCTTAATTGATACCCCTCTTTTTCAAACTGGTCTCCAACAAAAGAGCGTCACATATTCACCTTTTTTGCAGGCGCCTGCAAATTTTTCCTGAATTTTTATTTCCTATTATTTATAGTACCGAAATTGTAGGAATTCCTTATTCTTATTTTTGAAACGGGCATTCCTAGTTTTATAGTAGACCCCCCTGACCTCCGCCCACGACTGCCAGTTCCTGCCGCCGAACGGGCTGAGGGAGTCCTCGTCCCTACCCCAGAACCCTTCCGCCGGGGGCAGGGAACACAGGGACACCCAGTAAATCAGCAGCACACTCAGGGTGAGCATCGTTTTCATGCTCGACTCTTTCTCTCTCCAACTTGCCGTGTGAGCGATGGAACAGGGATGAATGAAGAAGAACCCGACACGCCAACTCCAGTCACCGCAGATGGCTCTGTCTCGGCTGGGGTAATCCGCCACACCCCCCCCCCCCCCCGCCCTGACTAGAGCGCGCTTCCTGCAGTGCTTTACCGGCCTGCCCGGCATAAACATGCACACAACAACTCTGCGTCCGTCTACTAGTATCAATTTCGAAATGGGCTGCGTGTGGCGCTTGACTGTGAGTAATACAACATGGTGCTAGGAAAACAACAAGTGTTTTGTGCAAGCCTAACGCCGCTGACGCTTTGATCGCCGTTACAAGTTTCAATGCGTCACCGTGAGCATCGAAAACAAGCGCTGGCCCGCAAACCACAGCTCGCGCCGCAGTCAATCGACTTTGCATACACAAGAACACCTTCTGTGCCGACAATGACCACGACAACAGCGAAGCATGGGTACTAAGCGGTAGACCAATAACACAGCTACCCCACGATCCTGTTAGTAATGTCTACTTGTACTACTGAATTGAGCAGCAGCAGTATTGCGAGCTGGCTGCGGATCATTCGTCCGTTGCTGGTTGTGCTTCGGGGATGTGCCGCGAATCAGCAGCTCGCGAGTCGCCTCTCTGAGCGAAGAATTGATCGCGAGATACACGAACGGATTGATGCCGTTGTTGACGATGTAGCAGACGCTGGTCCAGAAGAGGTGCTGGGGCTCCGACGTGTACTGGGGCAGCAGGCCGAAGAGGATCTCGATGAGAGACAGCAGAACGGCCACGATGAGTAGCTGGACGGCGAGATTCAGCTCGACCTTGCGCTCCTTTTGGCCCTGGCTCGCCGCCTGTCGTCGACTCGGCTCAACCGACTTTCTCTGGGCGCGCACCGCCTTGGCAATGCGCCAGTAGCTCAACGCAATCGTGACAAAGAGTACGTTGGAGAAAGCCGCCTCGTACCGGCGAGCCGTATACTGCCGTAATGCGAATGAAGAAAATGAACACATTTTGTGCGTTATTTGCAAAAATTTGTTTTCTTTTTACAGGTTCATACTTTATGCGTGCGTACGAATGTTGTTCTCTTGAAGAGACATTGTTGACTTGGGCCTTTTTGCCGTGAAGCAGGCTTTTGAGATTCACTATGCAAGGTGCATTTAAAAAACCCATTTACATTTGCTGCAGTGCAGGATACGGCTCCAGATGTAAAACGTGTACGTCTCGGGGTTGAAGTGCATAGTGAGGAGCGTCGGATCGAAGCGGTAGTAGCAGCAGGGCAGAACGTTGCCCGTGCAGATGACGAGGCCGTGCAACCAGCAGCCGAGGACGAGCGCGCGCGTGCGGGCGGGGTGGAAGAGGCGCTCGTAGCTCGTGGGCCGACAGATGGCCACGTAGCGGTTGATGCAGATCAGGACCACGCAGGGCAGGCTCGCGTACCAGCTGGCGTTGCTGACGAGGCCGATGGCCAGGTCCAGCGTCTCTCCGGCCAGCGGGGCGCCCAGCACGGTCGAGGGCGCCGCGTAGCAGAGGAACACAACCAACATGACGGAATCGGAGGCGGCCAGGGAAAGACTGAGCGTGTAGAAGCTGTTGCCGAATCGCTTGTGACGGCCGCGGAAGAAAACGACGCCCACCAGCGCGTTGCCGGCCAAGCCGATGCTGGACAGAGCGGCCATGGCAACGGCCGCGATCCACCTTGAAGCGGTCGACAACGCTGGCGGAGCGACCACGGAGAGATTCGCAAAGGTCGAAACGTTCTCCATTTTCATTGGCAATTCAAAAGTGGCAATTCAATGAGGGGCGCTGTCAACAGAAGAAAGGAGGGCAAAGCAGCTGGAAAGTAAAGTTACCGAGAGCGGCGGCTCAAAATATTTATCAGTGGAAAAGGTCGAAACGTTTTCCATTTACATCGGCTAGTCAAATGTGCTTGCGCAAGGTGGCGAGTGTGCGTCAAATGAGGGGTGTTGCTAGGAGAAGAAAGGAGGGCGAAGCCATTGACAGCTGGAACGTAAAAATAGCAGAGAGCGGTAGGGTACGCCAATGTGGGAAGTTTGGAATTCGAGCACTGAGTGGGAATTTGAGCAGTGGCAGCGGCTCAATCTCATCAGTGGGAATTCAGCAGGTGGCAGCTCGAGCGGCGGACCTAGAACGTATGTACCTATTTTGATATATATGCAGGGTAAGTTGTCAAAATATGAATTAAGGAAAAATTTGCAGGCAGCTGCAAAAAAGGGGAATATGTGACTTTCGTAGAGCTGAAGTCCACTTTGAAAAAAGATTGTATATGAGCATTGCAGTGGAGTCCACTTCGAAAAACGATTGTATAACAGCGTTGCAGTTGATGTGGAGTCCACTTTGAAAAACGATTGTATAAGAGCATACAATGGTATGAACAATCAATTTGCTTGTCACATATTCGGCGTTTTAAGCGTGAGCTATTTTGGCATATTTCATTTCAGACAACAGTCATTCTAGCGACATCGCTGTTGCCCAGCTAAAAGTGACACACACCACTGCCCTACGCACGTTGCAGGTAGAACTAAAAACCACAAGTGCAACTGGATTCTTGGTGTGGTGTGGTATGTACTCCAATGCTGCTGATTACGGATTTTCGAAGGACCGGTAAATGATAAGTTTTGGTATGGTAATGTAGATTGTGTTTGTAGAACAGCTCCTTATACCTGAAGTGCCTGTTGTGTATACCCTCCATCCATTAACACAACAAATTTATGTTACTGTAATACAAAAATCAGTTATCCCGATTCCAGACTGCACGTATGTTTGCAGAATAGAAGAATTTGTAGGTATCGTAATTCGAACTATGGTAGAATCAAAATATTCTATTCATTGGATCGTGATTTCCAACTTACAAATATTTTGGTGTCTATGTATGTACGTGCGTGTGTGCGTGTGTAGGTAGGTATGCGCTTTTCCTGGTATGCTAAATGCCACTGTATTCTGTCATCATGTAGCGTATTCTCATCATCATGTATTCTGTCAATTTTTCCGGTTAGGGAATCCTATATCCTGTCCCCAAAAGGAGTCCCTAGTCCAAGAGTGACCTGTACGCTCACTACAGCGCCAGCAGGCAACGATTTTGCGCGTATGGGTAGTGCATTAATCCAAAGCAAACAAATAGACATCTGCTAAACCTCCCTGGCCTGCCTGCCTGCTTGCGCTTGACCTTCGCCTTCGCCTTCGCCCCTCGCCTGCCACCCACCTTTCGCCCCTCGCCTACCCGCCCACCCCACACGCAATCGGCCCAGCTATGGGGGCGATCGCCCCTTTCGCCCCCCTCTAGATCCGCCCTTGAGTGGGGGGAGGGAACCCCCCCCCAGTTACAGGTATGCGTGTGTGTGTGTCACGCCACGCGCCCGCGCGCGTACACACACACACACACACACACACACACACACACACACACACACACACACACACACACACACACACACACACACACACACACACACACACACACACACACACACACACACACACACACACACACACACACACACACACACACACACACACCAGAGATTGCTCGCGCGCCCTTTTACAGGGAAACACGGCGGCTTGCTGGAATAGCTCACCTAGAACAAAGACAGAGATTGCTCGCGCGCCCGTTTACAGGGAAACACGGCTTGCTGGAATAGCTCACCTAGAACAAAGACAGAGATTGCTCGCGCGCCCGTTTACAGGGAAACACGGCTCGCTGGAAAAGCTCACAGAGAACAAAGACAGAGATTTTTTGTCTTCGTTCTGTGTCTTTCGTGTTAGAATGTTCAGGTGCAAGGAGAATGGTGCAGACTACCACCATCAGCCGACTGCTATCATCCACCTACTACCATCGAATCGATTTCTCGCGGCTTTGATTTATTTTTATTTTTATTTTATCATTTTATTTGAATTATTGTATTTGGGTGAATGTATTCGCATATTATTGGCATTGTTCTAACTGCTCGTGCGCCCGTTTACAGGGAAACACGGCTCGCTGGAAAAGCTCACAGAGAACAAAGACAGAGATTGCTCGCACATCCGCATGCACGCACGCACACGCATATGCGATCGGGTCCCATGTATTTATTGGTCATTGGAAGATTGGAGGTGTATGTTTGTCTGTATTGCAGATTGTCTTCAATCGACATGGGGGAAGGGGCGAACGCAAAGAGCCGCCGACAGCAAGTGCAACATCTGCAGACTGCAACTGCGGACAAGTGCAACATGAAGCGGGACGGGGCGAAATGTCGGGGGCGACATGTCGCAGGGGCGAATTGACTGGGGGCGAAATGACAGGGGGGGGGGGCGGCGAAATGTCGCAGGGGCAAAATGTCGGGTGGCGAAATGTCACCCAATCGCTCACAGATCGCGGATGGCTCACGGATTACATTGTACACGTCCGTTAATGGAATCGACGCGGCTCGCAGAAGAGCTCACAGGTTGAGTTGAGCAAACGCGGGCAGGCACGTTTGTGGCCGCGTAAAACTGGCGCCGCTTGCCCCCACCGAGAGTCGGAGTCTTTGTGTCGGAGTGGGAGCACTTGTTCCGTGGCAAGGGTTGGTTGCAGAGGCTTCCAGGCTGACAGGATGCCGAAGCTTCTCGTTGTGTGCCTTTGCCTCGTGGCTGCGCAGCCATGCCTTGGAGGTAGCAAATATCCCGTGTGTGCAGAGGACGATCTAATTTGGGTGTCCATTACGCCATCAAGCGGCAATATATTCTATGTACAACAAGTTAAAAATAGGCAGATCGGCCTCATAATAGCGGGGTGAGTTGCGCTGCTTCAATTTATCGAATGTTGCCAGTAGGGCAATGCGGAGCAAACCGAGCCAGTTTTTGGTTTGGTTTGAGCAGGGGTGTTTTCCAAACTTGTATCTTTTGACTTTCTGTAAATTTTGGTGCTTTACAAACTTGGAACTCCAAATCGAACTAAAGCAAGCAAACAACTCGACTGACCACTTATTACCTAACCAAGTGTAGTACTACTCAACAGGATGACTTTGCATGCAAATACAGTCAAATGTTGCTTGATTGTTAGTGGGTACGTGTGTATGTACGCGTGGGGATGAATGCATAGGTTGGTACGAGTAGGAGGGGTGTTTCCTAACGTTCATTTGCCATCTGTTTGCTGTTTTGGATTGATCACTCGGAAATTCGGTTTCTGTAATTATTGTCGCCACCAAAAATATACAAAATTTCGATCATTTACAAAAAATAGCCTTAAGCACTGGAGACTGCCGATTTCGGTTTGCAGTTGCAATATGCGTCTGTGGTGGACACGCTTTTCACGTAGGCGCACGCACGTTTGTCATTGACGCGCTCCACACGCCCTTGTGGATTTTCAGCAGTTGCCAATCTCCGGTCACCGCTAGGGGCGACAAGATATTTTTCTGCAGGTGTCCTACAGGTTGGCTGCATTGCATAAACGTTTCAAATTGCACACTGTATCGTGTCGTTCATGCAGACAGGCAGACAATACTGTAAGGCGGTTCATACTGTAATTAAGGAAAATTTTGCAGGTGGCTGCAAAAAAAAAGAGAATATGTGACGCTCCTTTAGGCCCAGTTTGAAAAAACGCGGTATTAAAAGTAGCCACTTCATCAGATGATCAACTTCAGTTTGGACAAACCGTGTATAATCGAACCAAGCGCAGCAACACGTCACATATTCGGCGTTTGTTGTGCTCGCTTGGATCACTGGAAAGGCAGTCCAGGCTGCATGAGGACCGAGGCCTTTCATTCCTTGGACTCAGAGACGAGAGCGGGCCTTGTCCTTGACTGGACGTCTACAGATGGCAGTTCCGTCCGTCCATAGGCACAGGCTAACAGAAGCGGAACAAAGATGAACGAGAATCAAAGATTGAATGTAGGGTATACAATGTACTTGGTACTCAAGATCGTGAATTGATGGTGCATATCACTTACTGTAAGGGCAAGCCACATATTAAAAATTTAAGATGGGCAGGGTAGCGAAATTATTTATGCAGAATCTTTGGCTGTGTGCCCTGTGCATCCATACGATGCCTAATGAATGATGCGCATCGTCAGAGAGATGAAAGAGTTTGTGAGGGTGGATTGATAGTGGTAGTGTTGTGGCTGTGTGCGATGGCTCGCACAACAAACGCCGAATATGTGACGTGTTGCTGCGCTTGGTTCGATTATACACGGTTTGTCCAAACTGAAGTTGATCATCTGATGAAGTGGCTACTTTTAATACCGCGTTTTTTCAAACTGGGCCTAAAGGAGCGTCACATATTCTCTTTTTTTTTGCAGCCACCTGCAAAATTTTCCTTAATACAGTGTTTTTTCGTAAAAGAAAGATTAATCAAAAACACACATACAAACCCACAGCAGCAGACCAGAACGGACGCATGCTCAGTGTTGCACCATAAAGCTTATGAAAAGCGTGTACCACTGTACACATTGTGCGTGCGTGCGTGCGTGCGTGCGTGCGTGCGTGCGTGCGTGCGTGCGTGCGTGCGTGCGTACGTGCGTGCGTGCGCGCGCGTGCGTGCGTGCGGGTGTGCAGATGTGTCATTTTCATGTATCAGGGGCTGTAGCGAGCATTCGTCCATAAATATTTTTCCCAGCTCAAAAAATTACCAAAATTCTGGTAAAAGAACCTAGAAAAGAGACAAAAAATGTGGAATGGACTGGAGACACTGCAGTAAAGCAACGCTGATGGGTTTCCCAAGGGGACACGTGCAAAGGCACAGGCAGGCGTTACTGGGATTCGAACCAGCGACCTCTTGATTTAGGGAACATGGTAAAAAGAAGAATGTGCCCAGTAAACCATAGCTGGCATGTAGCAAGAGTCCCTCCGGCGATTTCATTTTTTGATGTGGAGCATAGATGCCTGCGAGGTTTCCGTCCAATTGATGCAGGCGCGAGTGGGCGACGAACCAAGAAGCTTGTTATGTAAAGTGGGTCCAGCCATCTCCAAAAACTTCTCGGTAATGCACAAGCGTATGGAAGCGTGTTATGACTTAATCCATTCCCCCTTTGAATGCGCTTCTTTTGAGCTATCACGCGCCAGAATTCGTTCAGGAAATGAAAAATAATGCACGATCATAGTTCCAAATTTGCCCAAAATGGGGGTGCGCCAAGAGGGTCGAGCTGCGAAACATAGAAATCGGAGCGCTCCCATTGTCGAAAGTGACCTATTCCAGGTCCAGTCGAGTAACTTTCATCCTTACAGCACAGCTCTGCGACGAACGGTTGAAGCGTCTATAGCTAACAAACTTTTGGAACAAAACACCTAAAAAATGGCCTTTCGAAAAGCGCTGACAGAGACACGGGCATCGGAGCGCTCCCATTTGTCGAAAGTAACCTATTCCAAGTCCGTACGATTAACTTTTGCCATTACAGCACAGCGGTGTCACGAACGGTTGAAGCGCCTATAGGTCACAAACTTTTTTTGGTCGGATTTGCCGAAATTTTGGTACCCAATATCTCATTATGTGGTTAGAATTTCAAATGTCATGCAAGCGCCCCAGACATTCTTTGTAAAGCTGTTCACGAAAATCAAAAAACATTTGGTGGTTTACTCGGCTTTTTTTCGACTTTTACTCTTGTCGGGTTTTGGCCAAAATAAAACGACTGTTTCGAAAAATGACCAAATCGGCCATAACTATAGATCCGAAGCACCTAGATAAATTTACCTAGGGGCACAAAATTGCCATCATATACTACGTGCTCACGCCAAGTTTCGTCCCAAGCAACAGTAGCGTTCCAGAGCGGCGACCCTAAAAGTGTGTGCAGAACATGAAAAAAAAACACCACTTTTTTGGAACATTTTTGTACAATTTGTCTTAACGCGTTCGAGTACCAAAACGCGGGACGGCTCATTCGATTCCGGTCTAGAAGGCGGTTCTTTTGAGCTATCATTCGCCACAATCCGTTCAGGCAATCAAGAGTTATAAGAGACTGAAAATTCAACAAACCGCATTGAGGAAGTGCTCACATATTAGGGTTGTACGCTGCCGCGTACACCCTGATTCAGTGAATGTTCATACCGTAAATTCCCCCACACCCCAACCCTCCAAACGCAGTGGAGCGTTCATTTGCGACATGTGCATGCCCGCATGCCGTGCAGCAGCGTATACTGCACAGCATTTATGGGCACTTTGTGTCAGACAACAAGGGCAGTGTCCGTCCAGCTCGCTCGTTCATCGCGCCAACTTTGGCCTGAGCTTCAGGCGCTCGCTCGGTCGATTACGATTATGATTACAGAAATGACGTGCGTTGACGGCTCCAAGTGCGTAAAGAAAGTCGAAACAGAGCACCTGCAAAAGCTCGGCCACCGCCCAACTGTCTGCACTGAACAGCTAGTGCCTCTATTGTAGTCTTTTTGCATAGACTGAATGTGTAAGCCGCCCACACTCACAGTGGCTGCAAAGTGCATGGCTACGGGGACATGTACAATGCACTGAACGCTGTATCTAGAGATGTAGAGCAGCCGCCAATCTGGCTTTTGCTCGTACCGACTGGGCTTTTGAGAGTCTTTAGAGGGAGAGGCTGTAGTGTGATAGGCACAGCAACACGCATGCACATGTATGTATGTACCTATGCATGCCAGCAGCTTTGCAGCTATCGCATGTATATCCGCTCTTTAGAAATCAAGACTGCAAAACGAGTTGCACATGCCCAGTGCCGACGTCATACATCAGTGAGTTGAGAACGCGTGAACAATCAGTGTTGTGTTGTGTTGTGTGTTGACTGACTACTAATTCTAAATTTGCATATGCAAGCAGTCTGGAATCTGGATATCTGAACAACAATTT
Organism: Paralinhomoeus sp. GSCO2_6; assembly: GCA_030248085.1. NCBI lineage: Eukaryota > Metazoa > Nematoda > Chromadorea > Monhysterida > Linhomoeidae > Paralinhomoeus > Paralinhomoeus sp. GSCO2_6. The sequence goes on from JASAMY010000059.1 coordinate 103,346, forward strand.
CAAGCAAGATATAGTATTACGGTGACATTCGATAAGAGTTAGGATGCTGCGCATACCCGCCTTACGTCTAGTGTGCGTCCGTTAGTGTGTACAAAAAACTCTTACTGGTGAACTTAATTGTACTCACAAGAGGTTATGGGCCCAGCCCACGCGTAAATTAGTTCACAGTAAGGTACAGCGTCCGTGCTGTCGTGGAGTGTTGTAGGAGCAGCTGAGATATTGCTGCTGGGGTAGCGGAGAAGAATGGCTGCCGCCGACCGACTCCCGATCGACAAGCTGACGACGGACTGCTGGGCGCAGTGGAAGAGAAAGCTGCGCGTCTACTTGATCGCGAAGGGGCTGTGGGGCGTCGTCAGCGGAGAGGAGCTGCGACCTGACCGAGACGCTGACCAAGCCGCCTGGCAGACCAAGGAGAATCAGGCGATGGCGATCATCGTGCTGAGCATCGATAACTCCATGCTCTACATTGTCGACGAAGCGGTGACGTCAGCCGAATGCTGGACGGCGCTTCGGGGTCACTTCGAGAGAGCGGCCGGAGCGACCAAGCACCATCTCCTGTGCCAGCTGATGGAGATGAAGATGAAGACCGACGACAGGATCGAGACGCACGTCAAGGCGCTGTACGACCTGTGCCGTCGACTGGAGGCGATCAACTATCCAGTCGATCAGCAGCTGAAGGTGACGGTGCTGCTACGATCTCTGCCTGAAGAATATGCCATGATCAGAACCAGCTTGGCTCTGAAAGGGGACGAGCTCACGCTGGAGGAGGCCGTCCAGGCGCTGATCACGAACGAGCAGCAGGCTCAACGGCTTCCGACATTCGCCGACGACGGAGCGATGTTTGCGAGAAGTCGCGGTCGACACGACTTGTCGCAAGGAGGAGAAAGAAGCGGCAGAAGCTTCAACCAGCAGTGTGGAGGCAGGAGGGTCACCTGCTACAACTGCGGCGAAGTGGGTCACTTCAAGCGTGACTGTCCGAAAGCTAGACAACACGGAGCGGCGAGAGTGGCACATGACGATGAAGATCAACTTCTCATGGTGCTACCAACGCAAGGCAGAAGAATCGACTCGTGGATCATCGATTCTGGCGCGACCTCGCATATGACTTGCGACTCGAGAAACTTCCTCGACTACAAGAAGTTTGAAGAGCCACGCACGGTTTGGACAGCTGACGGACGACAGCTCCAAGCGATCGGCTCAGGACGAGTGAAGATCCAGACGATGGTCGACAGAGTCGTCAAGAAGGTCACGGCAACTGACGTGCTCTACATCCCGGCTTTGGAGCACAATCTACTGTCCGTACAACAGATGAATTGCCGAGGAGTGAATGTCCTCTTCAGCAATGGAAAGGTGTCCATCCGTCACAAAAGAACTGGCGACTTGTGGGCAACGGCAACGAAGAAGGGAAAGCTGTTTGTCCTGGATGTCCCGAAGTGGACTGAAACCGAGAAGAAGCCGTCGGGTCGATTGAAGGCCACCGTCGAGGATAGTGCACTGATGGCGACTGAGGACCACTTCAAGGTCGAGAAGATCGTTCGACACGATCATCTCGAGGAGGAGGAGTGCGACTGCCTGCACAAGATCGAGCCAGAGCAGCGGCAGCATGCGCGAGACGCGACAAAGAAGACGGCTGCAGAGCAGAAGCGCAAGAAACTCAAGGCGAAGATGGCGCTCGACAGCGAGGAGGAGAACATGGGCGTCAAGGGCGACGAGCAGCTGGCCGTGGCCGGCGTCCACCTCTACATCGACGTGCGACGGCAGTCCTTCCACAACACAGAGCCAACGCGACGCCGCTACACCGACAGAGACAAAGCGGGTGTCGACAACTACCACCTCAAGAATGTCACCGAGGAGGAGTGTTGAAGATATAGTATTACGGTGACATTCGATAAGAGTTAGGATGCTGCGCATACCCGCCTTACGTCTAGTGTGCGTCCGTTAGTGTGTACAAAAAACTCTTACTGGTGAACTTAATTGTACTCACAAGAGTCTGCACTGAACAGCTAGTGCCTCTATTGTAGTCTTTTTGCATAGACTGAATGTGTAAGCCGCCCACACTCACAGTGGCTGCAAAGTGCATGGCTACGGGGACATGTACAATGCACTGAACGCTGTATCTAGAGATGTAGAGCAGCCGCCAATCTGGCTTTTGCTCGTACCGACTGGGCTTTTGAGAGTCTTTAGAGGGAGAGGCTGTAGTGTGATAGGCACAGCAACACGCATGCACATGTATGTATGTACCTATGCATGCCAGCAGCTTTGCAGCTATCGCATGTATATCCGCTCTTTAGAAATCAAGACTGCAAAACGAGTTGCACATGCCCAGTGCCGACGTCATACATCAGTGAGTTGAGAACGCGTGAACAATCAGTGTTGTGTTGTGTTGTGTGTTGACTGACTACTAATTCTAAATTTGCATATGCAAGCAGTCTGGAATCTGGATATCTGAACAACAATTTCAAGCAAGCCTAGAGTGCTTGGCTATCATTTCAATTCAATCCCAAATCATCAGTCAGGCAAACATCTACATGCATCGGCCAGCCTACAGTCCAATCTTAAAGGCTGGTTGATTCTGAACAGCCTCGCCAGTCTGGGCGTTAAGTTAAGGCCAGCAGGTGTAACGCTCAGTTATTTATGGAAATAAGTACTCTCAAGACGTAAATGTTAAAAGTATGAATACATATTATGACTCAAGTAGCTAGTAGAGCTACGTAGCTCAAGTAGACTCAAGTAGCTGGTTTTAGCGCGTTTAAACCCTATATGCCTACACTTAGTAGCAGCATGGATGAGCTAAATAACCATTAGCACTATTGGAGGTGTTCTGGAAGCTGTCAAGCCAAGTCTCCACAGTCATAGTCGTAGTCCGACTCAAGAAAAAACTAGGTATCAGTAGTGATAAGTTGACCAAAGTGCACTTATAGCGGCTTGTAATGCCTTAGTTCGCTGTTATTGACACTCTACTAGGCTTAAAACACCTTCTGCAACCTAGATTTAACATCCAAAACGGTTTCTGAGACCATTAAAAAATCTTTAATAAAAAAAAAAGAATTTTTTTTACCCAAGTACTGTCAACTGTTCAGAGGGAACGTTCAATGGAGCGTGTAGCTAAGCTACACCACCCATGACTCGAATGGTCTTAAACTGGCAACATATTCGTCCCAAAGCTGCCTCAAGTTTTGATAGAGTTCAAAAAGAGGAGGATCCATCCAGTCCACGCGAGTCAGCATTTAGGATTCATTCAAGCTGATCGCTCGACATATATTCTATACCATGCGGGCCGCAAAGTGAAGTGATCGCAGCTTTTGGTGTCATTTCGTTTCTTTTTGCGTTCTTTTCTCCTTTGCGTTCTATTGCTTTTGAAGGAACACTGTCCTGAAGGTCATCAAAGTGCTGCACGCACGTACACTCGCTCGCACGCACCCATGATGTGGTTCAGCGGGTAGGTAGGGAGGGCGCCTTGACGGGCGCCGCCGCTGCGCGCTCAAGCCGAGTACGAACTGCCGAGCAGTCAGTCAGCTGTCTCTAAAACTTGTAGAAAGATTTCAGCAGCTTGAGGTATGGCAGCGCATGTTGGCTGTTACAGATGGACACCTTCGCCATAAACGCTCCACAGAAACTGCAATAGTCTTGCCAACTGTCACCGCTGGCTTGTGAGCATACCTGTACACAAGTATGTTGTCGGAGTAAGGGGGGGGGGGGGGGGGGGGTGGACGCTCAGGGTCTTCCAAATCCAATGCTTCAGCAGCTTTTCAACTCGTCTAAAACCATGAAAGTGAGCCAATGTTAAGCCAACGCCAAAGCCAAGTTTTTAGTACGCTTCAGTGTTATATACGACCACAAAATGAGGAGGAACATCCGAATCACGCTATTTATTAGTAGACCATGCTTCGACATTATACCCGAATAAAGTTCAACGTTTAAACGCTGCCGTTCAAAGTTCAACGTTCCCTACCGCCCGCCCGCCCGCCCGCCCCCCCCCCCTGGGGGGTTTGGGCCCAACATTTACCCTTTGGCCCATTTGGGCATGTCGCTGCGACGCCACCCACAGCAGATCGTACATATCTATAGCCGCTTGGCTTGGCTTGACTCTCGCTTTTCGATTGCTCCTGGTCGTTGTTGGCAGTTGGCAGACGCAATTGAAACTCAAATCTCTCGAGCACTGCGAAACACAGCTAACCAAGGCGTCAACTTAAAGCTTAGGACTGAATTTAAGCTAGCCATATGCGGACTGATCAACTTGGGAAGGGGGCCGTACTAACTTGTCTCCGCATGTCAGGCCCATCACAACCTCCACGTGTTTGTGTGTGCGTGCAGCGTGCGTGCGTGCCCGACTCTTCGCCGCATGCCCCCTTCCCTCAGCTCATTTGAATACTTCTCTTTTTCGCGTTGACCCTTTGGATGTTGAAGTGGACCTTCTCGACATTACGCCCTCTGCTGGAGGCATCGCAAGACCTGCTCACCTGCAACAATCCATAGAGTAACAATGCAACAATCCACTCTGCTGTTGTGTATAGGTCGTGTTTGCGAGAAGAGTGTCTCAACGTACTGCTCCGTCGAAAGCAGGCGCCGCCGTCAGCAGTCAATCGCGCGGTTCCCGTGGACAACTGGGCGAGGAAAACGACCCAAGAAGTGATGCGCAACGCATTTTGATCCCGGATTTGAGCGTCGGCTACCCCCCCCCCCCTCGCCCCTTTCATGCGACCTACCTAGCTATACATTTATTCACTAAAATTGTGTATGCGTTTCATGTACCAGGTTTGCTTTTGAGGCAGATCCCTCTTGGTCGCGTGACGTCGCCGCAGTGCGCTGTGTCGTGTCAGTTTCTCTCTAGCAACGCAAGAGCATGGCAGAGAACAGCAGGGTGGGCCACGTAAGAATCCTGGGCGCGTATGCACAGTCAAAAATCTAGCCTAGCATTTGCTTGAGTCTTGAAGATTCGAGCACGCACTTGTCTAGCCGTATGCACAGTCTAGCAGATGCTTCAGTCTAGAGTAGCGTCTACCCATTTTTAAGACTCAAGCTCAAGACAGCTCAATATCAGTCTAGGTTGTTTTTCTTGAACGCTAAATTGTAATTTTTGTTGTTAAAAAGGCTCGGAGATGTGTGCAACAGCAGAGAGATATTCGACGCATGCAAGAACGCGAGTACGCGTTTCCTTTTTGTATCTGCCAACCGGAAAGCGATAGAGAATCGCGAGCTGTACAAGCGGTACCGCTTCACTAGCGAATATCGGGCATGAAATCGCGCACACAATGAAAATGATATTAAAAAACAAAATTTTCACACAAACACACAAACAAAACAAAAAACAAACAAAACAAAACAAAACAAAAACAAACAAAAAACAAAACAAAATGTACTAGTCTCTTGCATTTTCTTTGCTTTAATTGGCTGAAATAGCTTTGGTTGTCGTCTGAGAGACTCAGTTTCACTGCGAATGCTCAGTTTCACTGCGTTTTACAGTTGAAATATAAAGAATAGCCACGTAAATCACGTTTTAGTTTCGAGCTTCTGCTTGAAGTAGCGTCTTGAGCAAGCGTGTGCCGTGCTTGAACTGTGCATACGCTGCATCAGTAGCATCTAGTTCAAGTCAAGACTCAAGTTTAAGCAAATGCTAGAATCTCGAACTTGAGTCTAGAACTGTGCATACGCGCCCAGGGTTTGATTTGCGCATATGTAGCTCCCGCAAAACGCCACGGAAAACGCAACCCAACACTGGCCGTGATTTCGACCGGAGCTAGAAACAGTAGCGTTCGCAGAATTTTTCAATGGGGGGGGGGGGCTGACAATTTGGGCTGATAGGGCTGATTTTCAACAGGTTGGAACCCTGTTGAAATTTTTCAGGACACTGGGCATTGTGGCAGGCACACCAAAATGTGCACCGAAAATGTCCATTTTCTTGGATAAGTGGCGCTGTTTCATAGTTTGCCATTGAAAGTGAGCAGAACTTACGTACGCCCCAAGCGCCCCTTGTCCTCGCCCTTTGAATGCCAATTTCAACAGGGTACCCCCTGTTGCAAAAATCTAAGAATATTCTCAATGGAGGGGGCGGGAGCCCCCATTGGGTACGCCACTGGCTAGAAATGTAAAGTTCATCCCTGGCCTGGATCCATCAAGAGTCGAATTCAGAACCGTGCGCGCAAGAGGCCGATTCTCTACCACTATGCCATACGCTGCCCTCAGCGCAGACCTAGGTATATAGATCGCCCTGAGACAGCATTTCGAGAAGGCGAATGTCGTCAACGTGTATTGTACCTGTTGATCAGCTGTCGCGCTTCGTGAAGCGAACGTGAACGTGAAGCGCACTGCCGCGTGGAGTGCGCGGGCGCTGGTGTAGGAGAGCTTGAGGGTTGGGGCCGGCGCAGTCTGTAGCCGACAGTTCCGCCGCGCTGCCGCTTCACAGTGTAGAAAGGACTAGTGGGGACTGGTGAGTCAGCGCAGGCCCCAAGTCTAACTTCCCAAAGTTTAACTTTGCATGTCTTATACCGTAGGTGTAGGTATGTAAGTTACCTATTTTAAACAGAGGTCTCAAGGGGTCGGGCATCCGAATCCAAACCCACCCGAACCCTTCGGCCGATGTGTCGGGTTTAGAAAAATTTTGATCGGTTCGCTTTGCGCACCGGCTGGCTGGACCTTACCACACTCTTACCGCCTTTAGTGCTTTAGTGCTTTTCTCTTTCGTTGGTATAGAGAGAGAGAGAGAGAAACTGACACGACACAGGGCACTGCGGCGACGTCACGCGTACCGCGAGGAATCGACATCCAACAGCACATCCAGCAAAAGGCCGCGCAACGAACGAGTACACGACTTTTGTGGATAAATGAATACCTACATGCACCTACTGTACATACATAGTACCTAGATCGCATGGAGAGTAGTAACCGGGTTGACCATCAAATTGGGGGAGGGGTGGGGGGGGAGGGTGAGTTAGCATTCTAATCGGGGATCAAAATGCATTGCGAATCACTTCTCGAGTCCTTCTTCTCGACCAGTTGTCCATGTCGACCAGCGCGGTTACGGCGGCGGCTTCTTCTTTCGACGGAGCAGCAAGTCGAGGCACTCCGCTCGCAAACACGAGCTGCACAGCAGCAGAGTGTATGGATTGTTGCAGGTGAGCAGGTCTTGCGACGCCTCCAGCAGCAGGCGTAATGTCGAGAGGGTCCGATTCAACATCCAATAAGTCAGCGCGAAAAAGAGAAGTAGGCAGATGAGCTGAGGGAAGGGGGCCATGCAAAGAAATGTGGGCCACGCACGCACGCACGCACGCACGCACGCACGCACGCACGCACGCACGCGCGCAATTAGCACATGTATATTGTGGTGGGCCTGACACGCAGAGAAAAGCTGGCATGGCCCCTGTAGTGTTGGCAACGACACTACAGTGATCCCAAGCACGATGAGCGGAAGTGACACGCGATCGAACGGAACTATGTAACGCGACACTGTCGACTTGGAAAATAGAGTAAATTAGTAGTGACTAATTTAACAGAGAAGTTAGTTAGTACACTACAAGTGGCGTGACCTTGAAGAGGAGGACGACACGCGGAGAAATGGCGACTGCGAGCGAGTCGGATCTGACGACGATGCCGACCTTGATGGCGCGCATGCCCGTCCCGCCCGTCGACAAGTGGCTACCGCACCCCGGGGAGCCGTTGTGCGCCTTCAAGCAGTGGCTGAAGCTGTTCAAGCGCTTCACCATGCTCACGGACGCGAACCGCCCAGCGGATCAGAAGCTCACGGCGGCTCAGAAGAACACGCTCCTCTACATGCTGCTCGGGACCGAGGGCGCGCGCCAGTTCGACACGAACCCCGCCGCCGAGGAGATCGACAGCATGGGCCACGAGGACTTTGTTGCCGCCGTCAGCGCTCAGTTCGCCCCGCCGATCAGCCCGGCAGCCGCCTGCTACGACTTCTACAAGCGAGACCAGGCGCCGCACGAGTCTGCCGACGAGTACTCTGCGCCCTCCGCACCATCGCCGTGGATTGTGGCTTCGGCAGTCAGCTCGACTACCAGCTAGCCATCCGGCTCATCTGCGGTTGCGCGAGCAAGGACACGCAGACGCGGCTGCTCACGCTGAAGAAGGTCGACATGAAGGCAGTGCTGGCAACGATGCAGGCTGAAGAGCGCGCGCGGACAGAAGCGGACGCGATGTCGAGACGACATGCGCAGGTCCAAGCGCTGAAGCAGGCGCCAGCTGCGGAGCCGTGTGAAGCGAAGTGCCGAAGCTGCGGCCTGGCGGGACATCGGAGCTACAGCGCCAGCTGCCCGGCCAAGGACAAGACTTGCAACCGCTGCAAGCAGAGAGGCCACTACGCGCGTTGCTGCAGAGAAAGCAGGCAACAGCCGGAGCAGCGCCAGCAGCGACTGCAGGAGAAGGACGACGAGGCGATCCTGTCAGTGCGCGAGGCTGGTGGCAAGATGCTCGTCAAGACCATCTCCATCTGGGACGGCAGCGAGTTCCGTCGCGTCAAGTTGGAGATGGACACCGGCGCTGGGTGCTCGACGATGACGCAGGCAGTGCGCGACCGGCTATTCCCCGACTTGCCTATGCGAGAGTTGGACAAGCGTCTTGTCAACTTCGATGGAACGGAAGTCGCGGGAGTTCTCGGCACCATCACGACCAGCGTCAGAGGGGAGGGCAAGAGCCACGAGGACCACTTCTACGTCGTCGCCGATAGCTGCTCGTCAGTGCTGGGCCGCAACTTCTTGTGTCCCCTGGGAGTGAAGCTGCAGCTCGCTGCGCCAGGGACCGACAGAAAGGCGACAGCGACGGACGCCGCGGAAGGCGACTGCACCAGCGTGCGCGCTACGACCAGCAGTCGCATGACCAGCACTCGCCAGATGACCGCCGAGCTGTCGACGCCGGCACCGACCAAGGAGACGCCAGCGACGGAGCGCAGCAATGACGACAAGGACGAGTGGACGCCGTCGACTGCACGAATGACGGAGACGGCTGAGCTGAGGACGCCAGCGCCCTGCCACACTACCTCGAAGACGACCGCCGGCAGCCTACAGCAGCCGCCCGTCTTCAGCTAGAAGGGGAGGGATGTAGTGTTGGCAACGACACTACAGTGATCCCAAGCACGATGAGCGGAAGTGACACGCGATCGAACGGAACTATATGTAACGCGACACTGTCGACTTGGAAAATAGAGTATATTAGTAGTGACTAATTTAACAGAGAAGTTAGTTAGTACACTACAGCCCCCTTCCCAAGTTGATCAGTCCGCATATGGCCAGCTTAAATTCAGTCCTGAGTTTCAACTTGGCGTCTTGGTTGTTGCTGTACTTTGTCTGTTTCAGCACAACTTTGTATACCATCACAATGTGTAGACTCGTCACAACCAAGCAAATGAGAAGCAGTTGAATAAATGCCAGTGGAAAAGCGATGTCGAATCTGCCGCCCTGCATCCGCACAGAGTAATAGCTGCTGTTTGGCAGTTGGTAGAACTCTCTGAGTGTCATGGAAGAGACTGGAATATACAGCAGTGAAGGCACCCACTGAACAATCAGACTCAGTGCAACGACTTTGGAACTCCAGATCTAAACGCGCTGTAACCAATGGAAGAATTTGCACATGCACAAGCTTGAACACAGAAATGTACGAATCGCACATTCGGTTCAATGCTACCATAAAGAGCGATGTCCAAATAAATGTGCTTCAAAATAAATGTAAAACTAGGAAGGTTCATTTCATTTCTGCCCAATTTGAGTAGGGTATACAGATTTAATTTTTGAGTGTCTACCTTTCCGTGTCGCAGTGGCTCAATGATAGCTGTGTAGCGGTTCAGAGTCAAGACGACTAGTCCCATCATTTGTGTTGATGTTAGTTGAAAGGTAACTGCTGGCGCATAACGAGTGGATATCTAAAAATCAGTGCCCTAGAAGTAGCAACTGAGGAAAATTATTCGACAAAGCATACAAGCACTCACGATGAACATGTACTGCAGTACATACAAAACGCTCACCTGGCCCAGTGTCACATATATTTCCGGCCAAATACCCCAAAAACGGAGTCTGCCAAAGAATGTGTTTCTCAGAAATTGAAGGACGTCCGCTGCTCCCATGGAAAGGATGATGGTAAAGAAAGCCGACTGTTGAGAGGGTTCAGAATTGCTACAGAATTTTTTTTTAATATTACAAGGCGAACACAAGGGATTTGGGCTCTCATTGCTTGGACGACGCCGAGGCCCATTCCTGCCAGTCCGGAGAACGCGTCATAGAGGTGACACCCTGCTGTTAAGTACCTCAGGGGGACAACAGCGATGGTCTACTCGCCTGCCTACCGTAAATCCTCCAATAGAAGCCCCCCGCTCCAATAGTGCCCCCTGGAGCAAAAAGTACCCTGTTTTGCATTATACAAAGACACAAATCAAGCAGAAGTTACGTATAAGTGTCGTGTACACAGCTACACCCATTAATGAATGACATTTGAGCTGTACTTTACACTGTAATCACGTAATTAACGCAACACAACTCCAATAGTGCCCCCAGGTAAAGAGAGAGGTTGAAAGTATAGTGCCCTGGGGGCATTATTGGAGGATTTCCAGTATCCTTGACATGATTCTTGTTTGTACATCCCTGTGCTGTGTCGATGCTGTCAAATTCTCATGTTTATTAATTCAATGTAAACCCTCCTTCAATGGGTGGTCATGAGATCGCCTCGCTCGCACGATGACGAAGAGAACGAAAATGTACAGCACCATCGAAACGGTGGTCGCCGTCAGCGTGGCGCACATCCGAGCACTGTAGCTGTCAATCAGGCAGGAGAACATTTCTTCTTGACACCCCTATTGTACAAAGGTAGTTCTGTTAGGGCTGTTTTCAGTTCTTCGGGAGAAACGCTCACGTGGATAGGGTGTAAGGTGGCTGATGCGATACCAATAAAAAGTCGAGCAATTTGGTATGAAAGCAGGTGCAACAGCAGCTGACACACGAGCGCAGATTGATTGGTGCTTGATTGGTACTCGAGAGAGAGAGAGGGAGAGAGTTGAGCTAATTGCGTATACGCAACAGACATCGACGAAAAACAGATAGGCAGACCGACTGACAGAACAGGCAGGCACGTCTTTGCTACTAAAATGGTGCGCAGCGTCTTTGTGGTTACGGTGTATACTTTGGGGAGAATACGCCAGACTGACACGAGACGCGAGTAGGCGAGAGCGCATGGGCCGAAAGGCCCATTTACACGCCTCTGTCCGGCAGCGTCCGTCACCGTTCGGCTCCGGGCAAGAATAGGTATTTGGCCCATTTACACGCCTTAACGAAACGTCATTATCGAATGCAAACAATCGCTGTCTGGGTTGTCTGTGTCTGTGGTGAGACTGGATGGCTGTCATATTCCAACATTTCTTCTCAGCCATTCAGGCTCTTCAGTAAAACCCAGTTTGCCTCGAAGCTCTTCGAAGCGATCGCGTGAAACTTGGGCAACTTTTATATTCATCTCAACTTTCAAATAAATATCTCCTAACTTTCAAATAAAATTGATTGTTCAAAATAGTCGTTTTCAGCATAAATGTTCCTAAGCGAGCCATCGGGGGCTTTGTATACAGCGTCTGAGAGCGAGTCGACAACAAGACTAAGAGAAGGAGAAAATACATAGATAAACCCCAAGAGAAGGCAAATACACCGCGGGAACATATACCGCGGGAGTGTACCGCAAGTGGAACTCCAGTTTCTTCTTCAATTAGAAGTTCGACTGAATGAAGTACCGCTCACTCATTGTCTCTCGTTGCCGACCGACCATTCGTTGAGAATCAAATCCATTGCTCGCGCATGAGAAACACCAAAATGTTTACACTTTGTTGGCCCACTCGACCGATTGGCTCATTCTCGACGTAGCCAATTCGACGCGCACAACTCATATGCTATCTATACCGCGTGGCTTGCGTCTTGCTTGATTGCCAACTTCTACTCGTTATTAGTTGGCAGATGGTTGACGGAAGCGGTGAAGCCTGAAGACTTGGCCGCTTGAGATGTTGGATCGCTTGGCGCGGTTGCCGCTGGAGGCGCTCGCGGAGTACATCTCGCTGTCGGACGTGGCGTCGCTGCGGCTGAGCTGCCGTCGTCTGCGCGCCGCCTTCCCGACCGACGCGGCCTGGCAGCGCCCCATGCACATGGCCCTGCTGCTCTCGGCCAGAGGACGCGCCGAGCACTGGGCGAGCTCAACTTTGGATTTGGTTGCCTGAGAATGACTTTTTTGTAGACTGAGGAATGATTCATGAGCGCAACGCATTGTGAACGGGAATAATTGCAACAACTCACATATACTGTTGGTACTAACACCACCGGTCCGAAATGCTTCTTCGAAACGCAAAAAGTACAAATTTCGCTAAAAAGCGTTGAAAAAGCTTTTGCATGGCTTATTTAACTTAGTTTTGCTTGCTAAGTACAGTTCGGTTTGGGTAACGGCTGGACCTTACCACACTCTTGCCACGGTCTGGTGCAATTTTCTTGCATTGGTACTGACACGACACAGCGCACTGCGGCGACGTCACGCGAACCAAGAGGGAATGAGGGATCGAGAAGACGCAACAAACGCATCGAAACGAGAGTACACGAGTTTAGGGAATAAATGTAAAAAGTCGCATGGAGTTTAACTTGGTTGACCGTTAAATTGGGTGAGAGAGGAAGGGGGTGAGTTAGCATTCTAATCGGGGATCAAAATGCATTGCGAATCACTTCTCGAGTCCTTCTTCTCGCCCAGTTGTCCATGTCGACGAGTGCGATTGACGGCGGCGGCTTCTTCTTTCGACGGAGCAGCACGTTGAGGCACTCCTCTCGCAAACACGAGCTGCACAACAGCAGAGTGTATGGATTGTTGCAGGTGAGCAGGTCTTGCGACGCCTCCAGCAGAGGGCGCAATGTGGAGAGGGTTCGAGTCAACATGCCCAGGGTTAATGCAAAGAAAAGAAGTATGCAGATGAGCTGAGGGAAGTGGGACATGCCAAGAAGGGTCGGGCAGGAGAGCCGTACACGCACGCTCGCTCGCACGCACGCACGCACGCACGCACGCACGCACGCACGCACGCACGCACGCACAAACACGTGGAATCTGTACAATACGTGCCGGATGTCATTCAAAGACTAGACGGAACAGCCCTCTTCCCAAGTTGATCAGTCCACATATGGCCAGTTTAAATTCAGTCTTGAGCTTGAACTTGGCGCCTTGGTTGTCACTGTACTTTGTCTGTTTCATCACGACTCTGTATACCATCACAACGTATAGACCAGTTTGAACCAAGCAAATGAGAAACAGTTGAATAAATGCCAGCGGATAAGCGATGTCGAAACTGACGTTCTGCGTGCGCACAGAGTAATAGCTGCTGTTTGGAAGTTGGTAGAACTCTCTGCGGGCCATGGACGCGACTGGAATATACAGCAGCGAAGGCACCCACTGAACAATTAGACCCAGTGCGACGACTTTAGAATTCCAGATCTAAACGATCAAGTGCAAACAATGAAGCCAATGCAAGAATTTTCGTATGCACAAACGACTTTCAAAACACACAAATGTATGCATCGCACGTTCTGTTCAATGCTATGTAGGTATGTACCATGAAGACAGAGGTCTGAATAAATGCGCTTCAAAATAATTGTAGAACTACAGTGTGTTGGAGGGTTCAATAATTTCATTGGTGTAAAATTTTATTTAGGTATGCAGATTTCAATTTCGAGTGCCTACCTTTCCATGTCGCAGTGGCTCAATGGTAGCGGTGTAGCGGTTCAAGGTCAAGACCACCAGTCCCAACATTTGTGTTGACGTTAGTTGAAAGGTGGCTGCTGGAACATAACGAGTGGCTATCTAATAAATACGCGAAATCAGTTCCTTAGAAGTTACAGCTGAGGAAATTTATTCGATGAAGTATGCAAGCACTCACAATAGAACGCTCACCTGGCCCAGTGCCGCATATATTTCCGGCCAAAGACCCCAATAACGAAGTTTGCCAAAGAATGTGTTTCTCAGAAATTGAAGGACATCCGCTGCTCCCATGGAAAGGATGATGGTGAAGAAAGCCGACTATTGAGAGGGTTTAGAATTGCTACAGAATTTTTCAAACATTATACATATTTGTGTATACGTAGGTGTGACACAACTGCTTGTGGCCTGATGTAGTAGTAGTAGTGCACCACAGGTGACAGGACGAACACACAAGGAATTTACGGTCTCATTGCCGGGGTGTCGGGAGGCAAGGACAATTGAAGAGTTGTGGAAGAGTTGTGGAAGTGCAAATAAAAAAGAAAAAAAAACTTGCCGTAGAGGTGTCGCCACCCCACCCCTCACCCCTGGGCCCCTCGCAGGCGTGACACTACTGGCCCGCCCAAAAAGTTATACGATGTTTGCAAAAATTATTGATGAATTATTTAATGGCATGATGATACCAATCCGTTGAGTGCTGCACACGCTGCCAAATGCGCGGCTTTTATTTAAAATTCAAAACCCTCCTTGAGTGGGTTGTCCTGAGATCGCCTCGCTCGGACGATGACGAAGAGAACAAAAATGTAGAGCAGCATCGAAAGGGTGGTCGCCGTCAGCGAGGCACACATTTTCGCACTGTGGGTGTCAATCAGGCAGGAGGGCATTCTCATTGATGTTTCGATTGTATCAGATCACACACAGACACAGTAAACGAACATAATTTCTTCTCAGTTTTTTGTGTGTGGACTGTCTGTTTTCCGCACTCGAGTTAAAAATACCAGTGATGTGTACTCTCTTGCGGATCGAGTGCAGGGTGACGCGACACCAATGAAAAGACAGGCGATCTGGTACATACACAAGCAGGTGCACCAGCAGCCGACGCAAGAGCGCAGAACGCTGGATTCTTGATTGGTACTCGCGAGATTTGAGTTAATTGCGTAGGTAACAGACATCGAGGACAAACAGATAAAAAAGGCACACAGGCAGACCGACTGACATACACACATGCCTATGTTTGGCAATAAATTGCAACATGTACTGCCAAAAAATGAAAAAATCCTCCAAACCCCCCCCCCCCCCGCCAATGAGCGCCACCCGTGTGTGGGCGCTCATTGGGTCAACCTGCCCTCTACCAAAGGTTACATGTTCGCTGCGGAGGGAGCAGCCTCCCCCCCCCCCGCCCGCCCACTTGTAACTCAACGCTGCCACCACCATCGACAGAATTGCACGTTCATTGCGACCTGCAGTCCACACTAAATCAACAAAACGTCACCGACGGCAGAAATGGGTTGCCAATACACTTATCCGTCACCTGAGCCCAATTCCAGAACGCATTTCTACAAGTGTTGTAATGCGACCCTGAGCAATCGGGCGCAGCAACATCATCGAAGTCCTCTTTCACAGCTCAGTTAGCGAACATCTATCTACCTATAGCCCTCTTTGCAGCGTCGGTTTGTTCTGCAGCAAGGTGCCGATTTGCGCAGCCCTTTGTGTCTTCCTTTGTGGCTACAGCAATTTATTGGGCAGATCTGACTGACGCAATCAACAGCTGTTGATAGAGACTGAGATATTGATAGAGACTAAATTATAAAAATCAAGTGTACAATCAAAATAAATTGTCTGTCGTGGAACTGCTTCCAGTTATTCCCCGCAAGCTGAACCCATACAACATGAAAGTCGCCTTGCGCTACACGAAGCCCATAATGACGGTCGCGGTGTATTTGCCTTCTCTGATGGTCTACCTTCTCCTTCTCATCGTCTTGCTGTCGAGTCGCCGTCAGACGCCGTTCGACAGCGGCTTCTTCCGCATCTTTGCTTTCGTCGGCATCGCAGACAGCCTGCAGATCGTCTGGCGAAGCTGCGTCTACACCTTCTTGCGTTTCAATCAACTGGACGGCGACAAGTCTTGCTCGCGCTCACTGACGTTGCTGAGATGCGTCAACTGCGTTCGTTACTTTCTCTTGATGGCGCAGTGTTCCGGCGTGACTTTGACGGCGCTGAACAGATCCGTTGCAGTACTCTTTCCAGCAAATGTGCGTGCATGCGTGCGTGCGTGCGTGCGTGCGTGCGTGCGTGCGTGCGTGCGTGCGTGCGTGCGTGCGTGCGTGCGTGCGTGCGTGCGTGCGTGCGTGCGTGCGAGCGTGCGTGCGTGCGTGCGTGCGTGCGTGCGTGCGTGCGTGCGTGCGTGCGTGCGTGCGTGCGTGCGTACGTGCGTGCGTGCGTGCGTGCGTGCGTGCGTGCGTGCGTGCGTGCGTGCGTGCGTGCGTGCGTGCGTGCGTGCGTGCGTGCGTGCGTGCGAGCGTGCGTGCGTGCGAGCGTGCGTGCGTGCGTACGTGCGTGCGTGCGTGCGTGCGTGCGTGCGTGCGTGCGTACGTGCGTGCGTGCGTGCGTGCGTGCGTGCGTGCGTGCGTGCGAGCGTGCGTGCGTGCGTGCGTGCGTGCGTGCGTGCGTGCGTGCGTGCGTGCGTGCGTGCGTGCGTGCGTGCGTGCGTGCGTGCGTGCGTGCGTGCGTGCGTGCGTGCGTGCGTGCGTGCGTGCGTGCGTGCGTGCGAGCGTGCGTGCGTGCGTGCGTGCGTGCGTGCGTGCGTGCGTACGTGCGTGCGTGCGTGCGTGCGTGCGTGCGTGCATGCGTGCGTGCGTGCGTGCCTGCGTGCGTGCGTGCGTGCGTGCGTGCATGCGTGCGTGCGTGCGTGCGTGCGTTCGTGCGTGCGTGCGTGCGTGCGTGCGTGCGTGCGTGCGTGCGTGCGTGCGTGCGTGCGTGCGTGCGTGCGTGCGTGCGTGCGTGCGTGCGTGCGTGCGTGCGTGCGTGCGTGCGTGCGTGCGTGCGTGCGTGCGTGCGTGCGTGCGTGCGTGCGTGCGTGCGTGCGTGCGTGCGTGCGTGCGTGCGTGCGTGCGTGCGTGCGTGCGAGCGTGCATGCGTGCGTGCGTGCGTGCGTGCGTGCGTGCGTGCGTGCGTGCGTGCGTGCGTGCGTGCGTGCGTGCGTGCGTGCGTGCGTGCGTGCGTGCGTGCGTGCGTGCGTGCGTGCGTGCGTGCGTGCGCGCGTGTTCCGTTGTTCGGAGGGAACAACGCGGTTCCGTTGCTCAGACGGGAGTCGGCAGAGGCACTGTTCAACTGCATGAACCCCTACGTTCTCATGGCCACTTCGGCTCCGACCCGAGGGGCCATCATGAAAGTGCTGAGACGATCCGCTGCGTGCTGTTGCAAATTCGGGCATCCGACTCAAATTTTCCATCTCCGACTGACCTCAACGTCAACGTTACAGCCCCGCTTCCCTCTAGTGATCCAGTGGTTTTTCCGGCATGAGCGTCTGAAAAATTGTACTTATCAAGCAGTGTTTGTGTTGTTTGTCCATTTTTCGACACAACACAAGACACCTGTACACGCATATTCCCACAAAAACTAGCCTGAAACGGAGTACTTCACTTGGCTGTAAGCTGTAAGCCAGTTCGATCAATCACGCATAGAAGCATTCTTTATGTTCGGGTTGACCGTTCATAAAAGTCTTGATGAAATTGCGCTTTTCCATCCTCTTTAGTGCCTTTATCGCAAAAAATCACCAAGCACAAACGGCACACAAGCACACAAGCAATATATAGAACCCTATTTTGATTTGACCCATTTCGGCCAAAAGTGACAGGTACTTTCGTTCCAAAAATTTTCATTTTAACCCTCCCCGTCTTTGTTTGCTGACGACACTCCCACATCCACAATTTCATATTTGGCATCTTTGTCCAGTTGGGCTTTCGACACCCCCCCCCCCCCGAAAAAAAACATCTTTACGCCCTGGACCCAACACCCTGGACTCCAGACACAAGCAGCACTTATGGCTGAACGTTGCTGAGAAGGATCACCGATCGACAGCCAGCTGTAGTCTCTTGGGACCAGCGAGTAGTGAACAGCTGTAGGCGCACGCTCCTCAGTTTCACATACCAGCTATCGTCCTTTAGAAAGGACACCAAAAACAATTGGAATACTCATGAGTTGCTCCTCTGCACGGAAATCTTTAGTAAAAGGCGAAAGATTTTCACGCGTGCTGCAGAGGAACCAGAGCTGACGTTACATCCACTGGATCCAGTAGCCAAATTCTCTCAAAACACTAAAGAGGCGGGTGCAATTGGTGAGACCATTTTCAGCGATTCCATCTTCAATCAGTAATGATCTAGTCAGCCCAGTCGAATTGATCCAGTCCAGACCAGCAAATTGAAAAGATCAATATGCGTGTTCTATATGAGAAGAGCTCGGGCGAGGCAGAAGCGGCCAACACAACAACAAACAAACAACAACGACTGACGCATTCCAGTATTTGCATTCGTAACGAGTCGCGTTGCTTTTATACGTGAGCTGTTTCATATTTCACAAATACACCATGATCTCACGTATGTACCGAACATACAGTACCTGTAGCTTGAGCGCTTTCCGATACCTCTAACCTGTCAAACGTTGCGTAAACGTTAGTGACGCTGCGTCTCACGTGACTTACCGTAAGTCCTCCAATAGCGCCCTAGGGGCACTATTCAACCACCTCTCCCCGAGGCAGTATTAGAAGGGGGCAATATTGGGAGGAAACACTATAAAAATTCAGCGCCTCAAAACTTCGAAAGGTAATGAAAATATTTGCCATCAACGTTGCTGATTTTGCAATGATATTGGTGATGTTCCCGATTTGGAAGGGAGGCACTATTGGAGGTTTTACGGTAGGAGCCTCGAAACCTTGCTGCTGCTGCACGGTGCACACATATTTATTTATTGTACAGGTATGTATGTAGAATGTCTGGTTTATTCCATGTGCAGGTTTACAGTCGATATTGGAATGTTGCAACAGCACATAGTGCGAACATAGTGCAGTTCCACCAGTTTCTTTTTTTTCAGTATCAGCCGAGCAGCACCTTCTGCATTTTGCTTCTCGACTCGTCCTCGCTGTCTGTGTCCGACGATTCCGAGTACGACTGCAGCGACGATGCCTGTGCAGTTATTTTCGTTTTGTTACTGACCATTGTTTTGTTTGGCTGTACGTACAAGTCAGTGACGGATCCAGGATTTCGTGACGGGGGTGGCGGCGAAATTTGAGCAAGGGCGACAGATTTTGCAGAAGGGGGGCCCTGTTGAAATTTATGGATGCTGGGCCATTTCAGCGGTGGCTGGGGCACATAACATTTATTCTGGACAATTAATACATAACAAACGCGCCACAACCAAACATTTTGAGATTTTCGACCACTTCCAATAATTTTTATCGGAAAAAGGAGGTCCACTAGGCACACTTCTTCCCTTGTTTCGCGATTTTTGTGTTGTTTTAACAGATTTTTTGTTTCCTTAGCTAAGAATATTGCCTTAATGTAGAGTGGACCAGAATCCATCACAAGAAATGTAAAGATCTCTGCGCCGCAGGCAATTTTTTTATCGTTTTTGAGTACTGTCAAGCATATTTTAGACATTAGGGTGGCGGGAGATCATTACCAAAATTTCGCAACTCGCTATCGCTATGCCTACCAGGCTGGTTCCCCTTCTTTCTAAAGCTCCGCCGCCACCGCAATGCCACGCCCCACCATCTCACTGACTCTCTGCGCGACTTCCTTCCCCAAACCACCTACCGGCCGCTCCGAAACGCCGCCCTCCCCGCCCCCCTCTAAATCCTGACGGGGAGGGCAACCGCCCGCCCCGCCCTCCCCCTGGATCCGTCGGTGGTACAAGTATATGATAGATACAGTAATGCGGTTTAACTGAGAGGCTTACGGTACCGGCGACTCTTGTTGAAGGCACTGAAAAGGCGTCTGCCGACTGCAGCTAGGCGAGCAGAGGAACTGGAGGAGCGGCACTCGGAATTTGCCGCAGAAGTCGACGAACTTGATGTGCTCGACGCACGCCTCGAAGTAGACGCCTGAAGAAACGCGGCAACGTGTGTGCACGTACGGTAACGTGCGGTGTAACCACACCACCACGCGGATTCGATTCGTTGCACGTCAGTTGTGTCAGTTGCATGTCAGTTAACGTTTATACTTACGATATGAATATTGTGTTTCAGGTTAGCAATGCTACACTATAACGCCGTTGTGTTATCAAGCCCCCCTTTCTCATTCCCTCTTGGGTTGCGCGCTCCCCTTCGAACTAGCGCCCAGTGTAGAGGGCGTCTTAGGCCGAGTCAGGAGGTCTTACAAAGTCGAGAGTCCCTACGAACTGTTGGCAGCACCTTTGCACTTTGGATTGACGCATTGGGACGCCGTCGAAAGATAGCGCCATAGAGTAGTCGGCACAACGTTTTCACATGGAATTTGATTGATTCTCACAGAACGAGCCGCCAATTCCAACAAGGATGGCGCCTCAAACGTCATGTCGTTGACAAAACGATTCACTAGAATCACAATGGTGATGTATGTAGTTTCAGCGCATGTAAATAGGCAGGGAACATACCCAATGGATTGCATCTCAAGCTCAATTGCTGCAAATTCTTCAGCCGAACGATTGCTACTGGCAGGGCCTGGAAAGTGTTTTATGTGACGCACGCACGCACGTACGCACGTACGCCGGCCCGCCCGCACGAACGCACGCACGAACGAACGAACGCACGCACGCACGCACGCACGCATGCACGCACGCACGCACGCACGCACGCACGCACGCACGCACGCACGCACGCACGCACGCACGCACGCACGCACGCACGCACGCACGCACAGTAATTTTGTTGTTGTGGAGGCTGAGGCTGCGTAGGCGCTGCAGGGCGGCGATGCTATTCGGAATGGTTTGCAATCGATTGTCGTTCAAGTGCAGAGCCGACAGCTGCTCCAATTCCCCAATGGCGTCCGGGATCTCTCGCAACCGGTTGCTGCTGATTAGCAACACGCGCAAACTGAAACGAATTTCAAGAATGCAGTGAGTGTACAAAATACAGGTTTCAGATACCATCGCTAAGCAAAGCGCACCTATTGATGGCTCCTATGCACTCGGGCAGCGTTTCAATTTGGTTCTCTGCAATCCAGAGCTCTTGGAGGCTGGACAAGCCGCACAATTCAATTGGGAACTCTTCAATTGAATTTTGACCAACGTTCAGGATTTCAAGATTCTTGAGCATTCTGAAAGACTTCGTGAAAGGCTTGGACGTGAGACGGTTGCCTCCGGCTTGGAGTTCCTTTAGCTGCGAGAGACGACACAGGGAGTCGGGCAACACTTCCAACTGATTGTTGCTGACGTCCAAACGATGCAGATTGGGAAATTTGGCAACGCTAGCTAAAAGCTGTAGGTTGTAGTGTAAGTACTCATTCATTTTGTTTCTAATATTTTTTGTGCGTGCGTGAGTGCGTGCGTGCATGCGTGCGTGTGTGGGTGGGTGGGTGCGTGCGTGCGTGCGTGTGTGCGTGCGTGCGTGCGTGCGTGCGTGCGTGCGTGCGTGCGTGCGTGCGTGCGTGCGTGCGTGCGTGCGTGCGTGCGTGCGTGCATGCATGCGTGCGTGCGTGCGTGCTTGTTGCTTGTCGTCATAGTGCTACGCGTGCCCAGTTGTTTGCCACTGTAGCTATCTGTATGTTCGAGTGCTTCTTCCTGTTTACCTGGCAGGCTTGTTAGTTGGTTGTAGCGCAGCAGAAGTTGCCGCACCCGTTCTCGACCAGCTACGCCATCTTTTAGGCGCTCTTCCAAATGGCCACGCAGCGTGAACCTACTCGACATGTCGACGACGCAACGCCCCTCGCCATCGTTGCTAGCGCCTCCAGAAGACGTTGTTTCACCGGCGCCTGGCATATTCTGCAGTCTTTATGCAAGTGCGTAGGCAGGCTAACATATGTTAGCAGCACTCCGTCGCGCGCGCCTCTGCGGAACTGGCCTCGCAGGCGCGGGCGCGCGTCGGCCGTCGAGACGATTATTTTATCGGGACAGCCGCTCGCGTTGGACAAACAAACGAGGGCAGCCGGCCACGCGCCTCCCCCCCGCGCTTGGGGCGAGCCACGGGTCTCAGGGATGCGACTCGACGTTTCGTGACGTCTCAATGGTCGACGGTCTCTGCCAGTCACTCGTCATGACTCGACAAGGCGCAGAATAGTAGGACATTCCCTTGGGTCGTTGTTCATTCGTCTCAACCAACGCACAGTCAGTGTGAGAAGGACAGTTTGGGTAAACATGTTTACATAGAACTGACGAGCTAAACGCTGAGAGGTGTCGTCAAGTAGAGCAATAACAGGTGCCCCAAGATGCGCGCAAGGTCCTGGGTTCGATTCTTGATGGAGCCACTAGATCGAGGACTTCCCTTTCTATGGATTTTCTCGTGCCATCGCTGCCCTAGAGAATATACATACCGTAAATCCTCCAATAGTGCCCCCGGGGCACTATTGTTTCAGTGTCGCTAGAGAGGGGGGGCACTGTTAATTTCGTCGATTTTTGCGCAATTTTACAGCAAAATTTAACATGAAAATGCCTTAAAATGCACACAGGTAGCCAGAATTCAAACGTTTAAATGGATACGTGTATTGCATTGCACACATGATTACGCACCATGCATGCACTTTTAATGAAACTGAGTAGCATTTTGGCGCGGATTTCAAATTGGCTTTCCCCCGAGGGCACTATTGAAGGGGGCTTCTATTGGAGGATTTACGGTAGATGGCGTTCTTCCGATAGTTTGGGCTCGCGGCTCTAGACAGGAAGGATATAATGTACTTATTCAGCTTCTTTTTGCAGCTGGCTGCATTTTTTCCTAGTTGTTGTTTTTTTTTGTTCCAGCACCTTCCCTCCGAGCCCCCCCCCATCAAAGGTCACCATTTTTATGACTGGCGAAAACGAATATTAGAGCTGCACATGGCCTGCAGCAGTCGATCTGCTTTACTGGGTCTGGGACCGGACTGGGTCTCATCTCTCACTAGCAGCGGTCAATTATGGGCGACCGACCAGAGAGAGGCGCCCGCGATCATATGTAGAAGCGGCCCACACACAAACAACACAAAGTACATAGCTTGTAAGTATCTTGTCGTAGATGCTGCCGCTTACTACTACCCTTGTTTCGCTGTTGTCGTGGTCATTACCGGAACAAAGGTGTTCTTGCGTATGCAAAGTCGTTTAGCTGCGGAGCGAGCTGCGGTTTGCGGGAAAGCGCTTGTTTTCATTGCTCTCTGTGACGCATTGAAACGCGAAACTGCGATCAAAGCGTCAGTGGCGTCAGGCTTGCACAAAAACACTTGTTGTGGTCCTAGCACCGTGCGCCACACGCAGTCCGTTTCGAAATTGATACTAGTAGACAGACGCAGAGTTGTTGTGTGCGTGTTTATCGCTCTTTGCGTGTTTATGCCGGGGAGGCCGGTAAACCACTGCAGGCAGCGCGCTCTAGTCGGGGCGGGGTGTGGAGGGGGTGTGGCGGACCACCCCAATCGAGATAGAGCCATCTGCGGTGACTGGAGTTGGCGTGGCGGGTTCTTCTCCATTCATCCCTGTTCCGTCGCTCAGACAGCAAGTTTGAGAGAGAGAGAAAGAGTCGAGCATGCAATCGGCGCTTCCTCTGAGTGTACAGCTGATTCACTGGGTATCCCTGTTGGGCCTGCCCCCAGCGGAGGGGCAGTGGGGTTGGGGTCATGGTTGGAGGGACGCTGACTCCCTCAGCCCGTTCAACTTCAACGGCTGGAACGGGCAGTCGGTGGCGGAGATCCAGGCTCGAATGGAGCTGCGCAAAAAGATGAACGACACTGGCAGGCCCATCTATCGAATGGCCAAATACGAATGGGAATGGCTCGAGGAGTACCGCAGGAACCAGACGGCGGCGGCCCTCGCTGCGAAGGCGGACGAGCAGTTGGCAACGGTAAGACTGAGGCATATATGTAGGTACCTGTATGTGCAATGGAGACTCTGAGCGTCAACTGTGGCCTACCTAGAAAGAACAACTATAGGTACTTTGGACGGCCCAACGCGACCATCGGAAAATTGTGATTTAGTGTACAGTTCAAAGGAAAGGGTGTCATGATACTTGAAGTGACCCGCTGTCCGTGATATAGTCTGATGAGCAACCGCGAATCATCAAAAGTTCCTTTGTCGTGTTTCCGAAACTTCCAAAAATTATGCAGTTCAGCGAGAAGACTGTTGTTCCTTTTGCTGTAACTTGAACGGACAAAACGAACTTGAACGAACTTGAACTTGAACTTGAACGAACTTGAACGGATGCTGCCGAAATTCCGCTTTAGATTCCGACAAACTCGAGTGCGAATTTCTCCACTGGCTCGCCAATCGCAAACGAAACGGCCGTTGCAAGCGCTACGGACGCTCCACGCGTAGGCAGATGCCGATGCCGAATGTCAAATGATCCATGACACAATGGCGCGCTGATTCAACCGTTCGTGTTTTTTGTTGCGATGTCACGATGCGTACTGTAAATCATGAAATTTTGGGACGCAATTTAATTTGGGATAATTGGGACAGGACCTCAGTGTCCCAAATTTAATTGGTCCCAATTAAAACGTGTTGTAGCGAAGTGATTTATTGATTCGGGAAGCTGAGGGTGGGGGGTGGAACTCGGAGTGGCTGATCTAGCTTACGCTCTCTGGTCACAAACTGCAGTATATTGACATGTCGCATGACAGATGCACTGAGAGTGCAAGGATGGGTCGCTCGCTCTGCTAGACGCAATTGAACGCCCAGTGGGCCGCCGTGGTCTGGTACGCAGCATGAGTGCTTGCCAGCAATCTAGAATCTCAGTCAGTGTTATGGGGCGCACGTCCCATTGTCTCCAATCCTGTCGAGATACACCCTCTGTGTCCCAAATTAAATTGCGTCCCAAATGTCCAAGATGGGTCCGTGTCCCAAAATAAGTTCGTCCCAAATTAAATTGATTTACAGTATTCCGTTCGGTGCAAGCGACGCTAGTGACGTCACGCGCGGTGTGCGTACGTACACCTACATAGGTACGTACATCTCGACGTCATCAACCGTATCTAATCTTCAATAGCACGCTATCTCTGTGCAACTCAGCGCTCAGAGTTGTGTTGGACGGATTGAGCTGAAATTTTATGTGGCTGGCTTTGGACATTTCACCATCGTTTTTAGAAGCGCCGGATTTACTGTAGGTACCGTAATCTTAAGATGTGCAAATTGCGCATTCCTTTTTTGTTAATTCAAGAAGGCAGGGTCAAATGTGTTTGGGATGTATGTATGTAATCGACCACGTAACTCACATCCGTTTCATAGCATATCGACATAGCTCATGTGTCGCGAGATTTTCAGCCTATGATCCAGGACTGAAAAGTCTCCAACCAGGAGACTCAATTACCTTCCGTTTCACGGTTATGCATCCTCAGGTCGAACCACGACAAAGTCCCAGGCGTATGTGCGTGCCTGCGTGCGTGAGTGCATGAGTGCGCGCACTGAAGGTAGGTTTAAACCGTGTATTTCAGCTCATAACCCAACAAGCAACATGCCATAACAGTGCCATATGGACCAGAGCCAGTAAGCGTCACATGGAAAACATGGAAAACATGGAGTGCACACTATGTCATCACATGACATCTTTTGGGTGGGTAACATCTCGCGCCTGCACACTAGCTCAATGCACAAAATGCACAGGTTCCGCTCACATGCTACACAGCCTACGCCTAAGCTTAGGTCTAGGCCTGTCTTAAAGTTTAGCAACATGCTGGAAAATAAAGCAGGGTATCCCGGTTTGCATTGTTGGTGGCCGCGGCTGTGATTTCTCTGCCTCTCCCTGCGTTGCGCAACCTTACCCCCAGGTTTAGACGTCCAACGCCCCTTCTGCCCCTCGCCCCTCTCAACTCGATTTTCCAAGCCAAGTCATTTTCTAATCCATGCATGCAATGCACCCGGCTCCTCCAGAGCCAACGTCTAAATTCGGAGAGCAGGGAGATAGATGGCAGATGCCCTGGAACCCGTTGCATAAATTACGGTTTTTGTAACTTGTAAGTTGTAAGTGTACAACTTGTTCCTACTAGTTACAAGTCGCTCTAATAAAGGAACAGAATTTAACTGCCAAAATGAGTAGAAATCGCGTCGACGTGACCTTTGAAGAGACAATGACCATCTTGAATTTAATCTACGAGAAATGCGACCGCCTTTTTTGGGAAGTTAGCGAATAATTTTGAAACGTTCAAGTCAGCACGCTTTCGTATGCGCTTCCAGTTTGCGTTGCAGTAATAGAGGGCCATGTCTGGCGCCGCAACCATTAAACAGTTGATTGAATGGATCACCTATTGTACTCGCCATGCGGAGACTTATCAGAGGTGTTTAGAAAGCAGTTCCATACAGATCAATGGTGTAGACCCACTAGGGATGAGCATGGGCCTGAACATCTCGGCCCAGCCCGGCCCACCAGATAGTCCGGCCCATCCCGGCCCAGCCCACGCGGCGAAAACCAGGCCCAGGCCCGGCCCGGCCCATCCAACTGCTCAAATTCCAAGCCCGGCCCGGCCCGGCCCATCCCAAGAAATAAGTACAGTGGTGCACTAAAATAAGTTGTACATGTACGTACGCCAGTTCGCGTTTTTTCACTACACATACACAGAGAGTGGCGCTTCTGCTTTACAGCTTACAACCATTTTTTGGCCTCAAGATTGACCGTGTTTGTCAATTGCAGTTCACCGCTCACAAAGGGTTTGTTGAGAAAAAAAAGACGCTGCCCATGTCTGATGTATTATCGCCGCCAAGCCAGTGATGTACATAGAGGCGGCGCCTGGAGGGCGCCGAGCTGGCAGTCGTCACGAGCACCTTGCTCGCGATGGACGTGAGGCTGGGCTAGCGCCAGATGCCCATGCCTTTTAGTACTACGTCGTCGTCGTCGCTTCACGTCTTTTGTCTGCTCCTCTGTGCCTCACGGTCTAAGGGCCGTGACGACAACGAAAACGGCAACGGCGACGACGACGGCAACGTCGCGACCAACGAGCTCGATTCACAGTGAGACGACGCCGTCACGACGAACTTTTAGGCGCGCTCGCGTCCTTAACGCCTCCTTTCTGCTGAATAGTCGCCGTTACTTACAATATGCATAACATACAATGTAGATTCCTATGTTTCAGCCAAGAACGTCCGGCCCGGCCCGGCCCGGCCCATACCCCCACAACGCAGGCCCGGCCCGGCCCGGCCCACAGGATGGGCCTGGGATTCCGGCCCAGCCCGGCCCATGGGCCGGGCTGGGCCGGGCCGGGCCGGGCCGGCCCAGCCCATGCTCATCCCTAAGACCCACTAATGAGATTGAGCTGCTGCCGCTGCTCGAAATCCCACTCAGTGCTCGAATTCCCAACTTTCCACATTGGCCTACCCTACCGCTCTCTGTTATTTTACGTTCCACCTGTCAATGGCTTCGCCCTCCTTTCTTCTCCTAGCAACACCCCTCATTTGACGCACACTCGCCACCTTGCGCAAGCACATTTGAATCGTCATTGGAAATGGAAAACGTTTCGACCTTTTCTGCTGATAAATATTTGAGCCGCTGCTCTCGGCTACTACCGTAAATCCTCCAATAGTGCCCCCGTGGCACTATTTTTTCAACCTCTCCTTACCCGGGGGCACTATTGGAAGGGGGCACTATTGGGGGGGGGCTTCTATTATTTCAACCTAAAAATTTTGAATGGTAATGCTAGTTTCGCTGTCAAAATTGCCGATTTTTCGGTGATTTTGATCACTTTTGCACATTTAATGGTTGATTTACCGTTATAGTTGCTGAAACGTACTATTATTGGTTAGTAGTAGTGTGTATACACGATATAAATGTACCTACCACTATATTTTTGCCCATAAAAGGCACATGGCACAACATACCCCTTACCCCCGGGGGGCACTATTGGAGGGGGGCTCTATTATTTCAACCTTGCCATACCCGGGGGCACTATTGGAGGGGGAGGCACTATTGGAGGGGGAGGCACTATTGGAGGGGGAGGCACTATTTGAGGGGGGGGGGTTTTATTGGAGGCTTTACGGTATACGTTCCAGCTGTCATCGGCTTTGCCCTCCTTTCTTCTGTTAGCGACGCCCCTTATTGAATTGCCACTTTTGAATTGCCGAAATGGAAAACGTTTCGACCTTTGCAAATCTCTCCGGGGTCTTCGCTCCGGCGGCGTTGTCGACCGCTTCAAGATGGACCGCAGCCATCGTCATGGCCGCTCTGTCCAGCATCGGCTTGGCCGGCAACGGGCTGGTGGGCGCCGTGCTGTTCCGTGGCCGTCGCAAGCGGTTCGGCAACAGCTTCTACACGCTCAGCCTTTCCCTGGCCGCCTCCGACTCCGTCATGCTGGCGGTGTTTCTCTGCTACGCGGCGCCGTCGACCGTCCTGGGCGCCCCGCTCGCCGGGGAGACGCTGGACGTCGCCATCGGTCTCGTCAGCAACGCCAGCTGGTACGCGAGCCTGCCCTGCGTGGTCCTGATCTGCATCAACCGCTACGTGGCCATCTGTTGGCCCACGAGCTACGAGCAGCTCTTCCACCCCGCCCGCACGCGCGCGCTCGTGCTCGGCTGCTGGTTGCACGGCCTCGTCATCTGCACGGGCAACGTTCTGCCCTGCTGCCACTACCGCTTCGATCCGACGCTGCTCACCATGCACTTCAACCCTGAGACGTACACGTTCTACATCTGGAGCCGTATCCTGCAGCAAATGTGTAAATGCGTTTTTGAAATGCACCTTGCATAGTAAATCTCAAAAGCCTGCTACACGCCGAAAAGGCCCAAGTCAACATTATATATTCAAGAGAAAAGGGCATGAAGTATGAACCTGCAGGAAGAAAACAAACTTTTGCAAATAACGCACAAAATGTGTTCGTTTTCTTTGTTCGCATTTCGGCAGTATACGGCTCGCCGGTACGAGGCGGCTTTCTCCAACCTACTCTTTGTCACGATTGCGTGGAGCTACTGGCGAATTGCGAAGGCGGTGCGCGCTCAGAGGAGGTCGGTGGAGCCAAGTCGACGGCAGACGGCGAGCCAGCAGAGCCAAAAGGAGCGCAAGGTCGAGCTGAATCTCGCCGTCCAGCTACTCATCGTGGCCGTTCTGCTGTCTCTCATCGAGATCTTCTTCGGCCTGCTGCCCCAGTACACGTCGGAGCCTCTGCACCTCTTCTGGACCAGCGTCTGCTACATCGTCAACAACGGCGTCAATCCGTTCGTGTATCTCGCGATCAACTCTTCGCTCAGAGAGGCGACTAGCGAGCTGCTGCTTCGCGGTGGCAAATCCCCGAAGCCCAGCCAGCAACGGACCAATGGTCTGCAGCCAGCTCGCAATACTGCTGCTGTTCAATTCAGTAGTACGAGTAGACATTGCTAACAGCATTTTGGGGCATAGCTGTTATTGCTCTACCTGTCCTGGGACTTGTCCTGGGACTTCGTCGTGGTTCGACCTTCGGATGCTTCATCGTGAAGTGGAAGGTAATTGAGTCTCCTGGGTGGAGACTTTCCAGTCCTGGATCATAGGCTGAACAGCACGCGGCACAAGAGCGATGTCGATCATAGGAAAACGGATGTGAGTTGTGAGATACGTGGTCGATTACATACATCCCAAGCACATTTGACCCTGACAATTCGAATTTTAAAAGGGCATGTCCTACATAGGATAGAAACACATAGCTGGCAATTACGCTTGTTCCTGTTGCCTGCAAAGTTTTATTGCCGAGGCATGGTTTGGCCAAACGGAGTTTGGGTTTTCCAAGTACCTATGACAAACAACCGCCTACAACTCCAAACCCCCCAAACCAGTGATTGTCATGTGTGCGGTATTGTTAAATGATGAACAGTTGAACTTAAAATCCAATAACATACAGATTACAGATACAGTCTTATCTGATGCTCATGGTGTAAAGCATTAACGGCATCTAAGCAGCGCGCGCCAAGTTTAACCATGAGGCGCCTAGATGGGCAGGCGCCTACTTGGCTGGCGCCTAGTTGGGCGGCGCCCAGTTGGCCGGCGCCTAGTCGGCGGCGCCTAGTTGTCCTAGACCGTGCTCACGGTTGCTCAAATTGCGTATCTTAGGATTACGACAGCCACAGTGAATCCGGCACTTTCAAGTTTAAAAACGATGGTGAAATGTTCCAAGCCAGACACACACAAGATTTCAGCTCAATCCGTCGAGCACAACTCTGAGCGCTGAGCTGCACACAGACAACGTGCATTAGAAACATATAGATACGGCAGATGACGTCGAGATGTACGTACGTATGTGTACGACGTCAATAGCGTCGCTTGCGCAGATGGACGTCTCGACCGAACGGAGCACGTTTGGGCCGCATCGTCATTCGTGACATGTAACAACATACAGCGCAAAAAACAATCGATTAAATAAGCGCACCTTTGTATCATTTCTCATTCGGCATCGGCATTTGCCTACGCGTGGAGCGTTCGTAGCGCTTGCAACGGCCCTTTCGTTTGCGATTGGCGAGCCGGTGGAGAAATACGCACTCGAGTTTGTCGGCATCTAAAGCGTAATTTCGTCAGCATGCGCTTTATGTGCTCAAGTTACTTCAAAAGGAACAACAATCTTCTCGTTGAACTGCATAATTTTTTGGACATTCAAGCATCATGCGTTCCAGACTTCCAGAAGAGTTTCATTAACGCAGTACCCTGAAAAGAGACCCTTTTCTTTGAACTACACAAAATCATAATTTCCGAAGGTCGCGTTGGGCCGTCCAAAGTTGTCCCTTCTAAGTGGAAACAGAACAGTTGACGCTCGCACGCACGCACCCCGACGTCAGAGTCTCCAATGTACCGACGCCTCACTCTTACATATACCATTGCCATCTGCTCATCCGCCTTCGCAGCGAGCGCCTCCGCCGTCCGGTTCTTGCGGTACTCCTCGAGCCAATCCCATTCGTGTTTGCGCATCCGAAAGATGGGCCTGCCGGTGTCGTTCATCTCTCTGCGCAGCTCCAGTCGAGCCCTGACCTCCGCCCACGACTGCCAGTTCCTGCCGCCGAACGGGCTGAGGGAGTCCTCGTCCCTACCCCAGAACCCTTCCGCCGGGGGCAGGGCCAACAGGGATACCCAGTAAATCAGCAGCACACTCCAGAGAAGCACCGTTTTCATGATCGACTCTTTCTCTCTCCCACTTGCTGTCGGAGCGATGGAACAGGGATGAATGAAGAAGAACCCGCCACGCCAACTCCAGTCACCGCAGATGACTCTGTCTCGATTGGGGTGGTACGCCCACACCCCCTTCCTCACCCTGACTAGAGAGCGCTGTCTGCAGTGGTTTACCAGCCTGCCCGGCATAAACACGCACAGAGCAATACACACGTGCTAGAAACAACACGTGTTTTTGTGCAAGCCTAAAGCCGCTGACGCTTTGATCGTAGTTTCAAGTTTCAGTGCGTCAATGAGAGCATCGAAAACAAGCGCTGGCCCGCACACCACAGCTCGCGCCGCAGCCAAGGCGCCAAGGCCAAAGCGCAGATCAGCGCTCCTTTTGTCTCTGGGCGCGTATGCACAGTCTTACAGTCTTAGCACCTAGTCCTAGTAAGTTACTAGTGCTATTGCTATTTACCAGGACTATGAATAGCATTTGCTATCTGAGTGGACGTTTAGACATAGTGCGTCGCTGTCTATTTTAAGCACTTGCTAGTAGTTCTTTATCGATGAGCGAATTCAAAAAATCGAGCAAGAAAAATCAGGGTGTACGCGTCAGCGTACAACCCTAATATGTGACGACTTCTGAATGCGGATTTTTGAATTTTCGATCGCCTATAACTTTTGATTGCCTGAACGGATTTGGACGCGTTATAGCTCAAACGAACCGCCTTCTTCTGGGGCATCGAACGCGCCATAACGCGTTTCCTTGTTTTGCTGCAAGGGGGCGATACCTCCAAAAATGTTGTGAAAACGCGGGTTTTTTTTTTTTTCGTGTTCTCTGCCACTTTTTTGGACCGCCGCTCCTGAACGCCGCTAGCGATTGGGCTGAAACTTGGCATGGATACGCAGTCTATGGTGGCAATTTCTACCTCAAATGCATTTGCTCCTAGTTGCTTCCAGTCTTGAGTTATGGCCGATTTTTCCCGTTTTTTTGGACATAGCCGTTTTTTCAGCCAAAACTTTGTCAGCTATAGGCGCTTCAACCGCTCATCGGAGAGATTTGCTATAATGGTGAAAGTTGACCGCCCAGACATGTAGCATTTCACTTTCAGCAATTCAGGTCGCTCCGACTTCCATGTCGCCATAGCCGAATTTTTTTGATAGTTCCGACAAGAGTAAAACTCCAAAAAATGCCATGTAAACCCCCAATTTTTTTTTTATTTTCGTGAACAATACGTCAAGGCGAGTCATCGGTGTCCATGTTTTTAAAGTTTCATCACTGGATAATGAGATATGAGCTCCTAAACCTTCAAAAAATGATTTTATTTTTATTTTTTTTTTTATAATTTTTTTGTTAAAGTAATCGGCATGAAACTTTGCAAACATATGCTGTATACAAACAGAAATTAATCCCCCAAATGGATTCTTCCTAAATGCCCACAATCTTGAGATCCGGAACACTTAGTAATGTTGCGTCTTGGACAACAAATCGAGAGGTCGCGGGTTCGACTCCCGCTGGCGTCTCTGCCATCTCTTAAAAACCAATCAATATTGCGTTACCCCAGTGTCCCTTCCTGCCCCACCCATGTTGTTCCCATGAACCACCCTGCATTTTTTCAGTTTTTTCGTTTTTCGTTTCAGATGTTAAAATATTTTTTGGCTGACTTCAAGTGCTTTTGGGATGGGCTTTATGTGCAACCTCACAAGACACACATTCATGCACGCACGCACGCACGCACGCACGCACGCACGCACGCACGCACTGACGCACGCACGCACGCACGCACGTCCGCCCGCACTCTTGCATGCGCGCACGCACACACCGACGCACGCAAGCACGCCCGCACTCTCGCATGCACGCACTCGCGCACTTTCGTACGCATGCACGCACGCGCGCACGCACGCATGCACGCACGCATGCACGCACGCACGCACGCCGTAGTTGACCACCATCTTGGCCGCGCAGAGGGTGGCATAGGACGCGTCCTCAACGAGCATGCTGGTTGTGGTGGCGTCCTCGTGGTCGGGCTTGGGGTAACGAGCGCGTCACGCGCCACTCGCTGGTGTTCAGCCCCTGATTCTGTAACTCGAGGAGTTGCAGCACGTCCTTGGTGTTCGAGACGTTGCCCAGGAAGGAAGGTGTTTGTAAAGAAATTCTACAGTTTTGAACTTGTACACTGTACACATTTTTATTTAATACGACGTTTCGGCTACGACACCCCCTCCCCCCACAGAATGGTCTCTGGCGTCCCCCCCCCCCCCCCCACCCACTTCAAAAACCCGGTTACATGTATGCTACTGTGGTAGGGAAACTCACGCCCCCTGTTTTGTGCACCTTGTTTGCACCCGAAATCCGTGCATGCGTGGGAGCACATTTCGTACATGTCAATACGAAAAAACACTGTATTAAGGAAAAATTTGCAGGCAGCTGCAAAAAAGGGGAATATGTGACTTCCGTAGAGCTGAAGTCCACTTTGAAAAAAGATTGTATAAATAAGAGCATTGCAGTGGAGTCCACTTTGAAAAACGATTGTATAACAGCATTGCAGTTCATGTGGAGTCCATTTTGAAAAACGATTGTATAAGAGCATGCAATGGTATGAACAATCAATTTGCTTGTCACATATTCGGCGTTTTTAGCGTGAGCTATTTTGGCATATTTCATTTCGGACAACAGTCATTCTAGTGACATCACTGTTGCCCAGCTAAAAGTGACACACACCACTGCCCTACGCACATTGCAGATAGAACTAAGAACCATAAGCGCAACTGGACTCTTGGTGTGGTGTGGTATGTATTTCAATGCTGCTGATTACGGATTCTCAAAGGACAGGTAAATGAGAAGTTTCGAAACGGTAATGTAGATTGTGTTTGTAGAACAGCTCCTTAAATTATACCTGAAGTGCCTGTTGTGCATATTCTCCATCCATTAACACAACAAATTTCTGTTACTGTGCTTCAAAGAATCAGTTATCCCAATTCCAGACTGCACGTATGTTTGCAGAATAGAACAATTTGTAGGTATCGTAATTCGAACTGTGGTAGAATCAAAATATTCTATTCATTGGCTCATCATTTCCAACTTACAAAATATTTGAGTGTCTATGTACGTGCGTGCGTGCGCGTGTGAGTGTGTGCATAGGTTGATATGCACTTTTCCTAGTATGCTAAGTGCCACTGTATTCTGTCATCATGTAGCGAGCGCTAAAAACGCCGAATATGTGACAAGCAAATTGATTGTTCATACCATTGCATGCTCTTATACAATCGTTTTTCAAAATGGACTCCACATGAACTGCAATGCTGTTATACAATCGTTTTTCAAAGTGGACTCCACTGCAATGCTCTTATTTATACAATCTTTTTTCAAAGTGGACTTCAGCTCTACGGAAGTCACATATTCCCCTTTTTTGCAGCTGCCTGCAAATTTTTCCTTAATTAACTTTTCGCTGTTTTGGGTGAATAAAAGGAATACAAGGAAAGGAAAAGTGAAAGCGAATATGACAGAGGTTAGTTGGAAGTCAAATAAATACATAAATTGTCCTTTTCACATTTGTTGACTGTTTAGCGGACGCGCGCCTGCTTCAGCAAGGCAGAGGACCGCCGACTGACGGAGCTGTTCGAAATCAATCGATAGCTCTTATGTCGACTGACCGCAAGGCCAACTCCAAGTCGCGTCGTCAGCAGAAATGGGCCGACATTTCACTGCCGCGATTAACGCCGAGAGCGGCAAGAACTTCACCAAGAAGCAGGTGGGCTGAGTGTTAGAAAACTGTGAATGGAGCTAAGATTCAGCGGCCTGGGTGCACCCGACTTCTTAGGCAGACCCCGCCCCCTCTCCTATCTAGCACCTACCCGAAATTTTTCCGGAAACCCCCTCTTCAGCTTGATAAAATTTCGTGATTTTTGAGATGGCAAATGCTACCACCCCAGCGATTTACCACCCCCCCCCCTGCGCAATGTCAGTGCGCAACTATGACAATGGCAATGCAATGGGTTGCTCATTCATGACCCCCAAGGCCATATTTTGCCTGTGGGCTAAATTAAGCCTACGCAAATTTCCCCTAATGAATTGTTTTTGCAGCCCCCCCCCCCCTCAAGCACACCTGTAACCGGGTCTGGAAGAGTGGGGGGGGGGGAGTAAATGGCCGATTTGTGGGGACGGTGTGTCTGGAGCAAAAGTGGGGGTGGGGTAGCTGGCCATTTTTTAAGTTATACTGGTACTTTTTAGTCACAACTGGCTATAAATAGGGTCTAACAGGGTTATTTAGCTGCTTTATGGTCATATAACACTGAAAAGCACTGAAATACACCAACATTTACTCACTTTTTCCGTTTTAGACCGAGTGAAAATCCCTTGGAAAAATTCTGGGGAGGGAGGATTTGGGGGGTGGTTGAAAAAACCTGTGGGGGCCCCCAACCCCCCCCCCCCCCCAGTTACACAGGTATGCCCTCAACATGTGTCCGAATTTTGTATGTAAAAATTGTGGCGTCTCATCTTCTGCAGGGCGTTCGAGCTCCAGGCGGCCACTGCTGGCGCTGCGATGGCCACCATCGACTTCAGCAGGGTAGTGGTGGACCAGCTGGCGTGGTAGCAGTGAACTAACTATTCGCTGAGCGGTTGGGTACCTCCACTGCAACAGTGCCGCCTTCGACTCCAACACAACTGATTACCCACTCGATTCAATATGGCTGTGTAGTGTCTTCTAGGGCTTAGGCCATTTTGTGCTTTGTTGGGCGTGATATTTGCTCTGTATTCGTTTACAATGTGTCTGTAAGGTGTCGATAGCACAACTTAGTTGTTTGTGTGAGAACAATGAAGAGGGGACGACAACTGGACCTTTGGCATATCAGCAAACGTGATTTTGCAATTTAGCATTGTACTTAAAACGCAAACTGTTCTGAAAATGTGCGTTTTGCACTATCTAGTTTGCCAAATAGACAGCGCCGGACCAGTCTATGCGCCAACTGTACGATTCTAGCATTATCTATCTCGGTACATAGCATTTGCTACGTCTGTGCATCTCGATTTCTAAGCACTTGCTACTAGAAGTAGTAAATAGCGCCTAGATAATGCTAGAAAGCGACTGTGCATACGCGTCCTGGGGTTTAGCTCGTCGCCTGTGGTCGACTCGTCTCCAGCGCACCTCCTCTGAGCGCGCACCGCCTTCGCAATCCACCAAGAGCTCAACGCAATCGTATCACCCTTCTGCACTGCACTGCACACAATCAACAACATTCAACTCTTCAATTTTTCCACAACTCTTCAATTCAACAAGCGCAACTTCGGTCTACGGAAGTCACACATGTATTCCCCTTTTTTTGCGGCTGCCAGCAAATTTGTCCGAGATTTATCTGTTCCAGCACATTCCCTCCGAGCCCGGCCATCAAAGGCCACCAATTTTATGACAGGCGAGAACGAACGAACAGGGGAGAACGAATTGGCATGTATACCCTCCATGGGGACCTGCACCCGCATGCCAAGCAAAACGTTTCTGGCGCTATCTTGGTGCAGACACAGAAAGCAGCTGGGCATATGTTGGACAGTTCACTGTTCCAGAAACCGCACCAAGATAACGCCAGAAACGTTTCAATTGGCATGCGGGTGCGGGTCCCCACAAAGAGTATACATGCCAATTTTTAAGGGATTTGGAGGAAAAAAAGGGGGTACACCGCGAATTTCCGATTTTGCCAAATTTCACAATTTTCAACGAGCTGTTTCTCAACGAGGCATTGGCCAACCAGCACGATGTTTGGAGAGTGGTACTGTCAGGGGGTCTGCTACCCACCCTGCAATTTTCATGCAAATCCGTCCAACCAGTAAGAAGTGGAAAATATTCACCGGATTATAACTGGAATGCGCCTTTTCCTATTTTCAAAACATTTAGCGTTTGGAATGGGGCTCCATGAGACGAATCGATCGGTGTGCAAATCGACGATGTTCTGGCCCGAAATAAGCCAAGCGTGTCAAAAACCCGCTTCAATGTTTGTGTGTCGATAACTCACACCAATATAGCTTCAAAAATGCTTAGCTTGGCATGTGGGTACGGGTCCCTCAGAAGGGTATACACGCCAAATTTGAGGGGATTCGGAGAAAAAAAAGGTGGGGGTGAACCGCAAATTTCTGTTTTTGCGATTTTTTGGCGATTTTTTTTTCGATTTTTGCCGTTTTTGAGCAACTGTATCTTGATAGCGCGCCATCGGATCGAAATGATTTTTTAGATGGCGATATGGGGCATCTGTCCTCTACCAGCCCTGCAATTTTCACGCAAATCCGTCTCTCCAGTAAAAAGTGCAAAAACTACACCCGATTATAACTCGGATGCGCATTTTCCTATTTACAAAATTTTTTCAGTTTGGAATGTAGCTCGAGCCAAGGAATCGATCGACCTGCGCTGCGACCAGCCGTTTCCACAAATCCGAGGAGCTACGGCCAAAAAACCCCCAGTCCGGATCTTTTTTGGACAGACTATAGTAGACAGACGCAGGGTTGTTGTGTGCGTGTTTATCGCTCTGTGCGTGTTTATGCCGGGGAGGCCGGTAAACCACTGCAGGCAGCGCGCTCTAGTTGGGGCGGAGGTGGGGAGGGGTTGGGTTGGGACGGACCACCCCAATCGAGATAGAGCCATCTGCAGTAACTTGAGTTGGCGTGGCGGGTTCTTCTTCATTCATCCCAGTTCTATCGCTCAGACAGCAAGTGGGAGAGAGAAAGAGTCGATCATGAATACGGCGCTTCTCCGGAGTGTGCTGCTGACTTACTGGGTATCCCTGTTGGCCCTGCCCCAGGCAGAGGGGTTCTGGCATAGGGATGATGACTCCCTCAGCCCGTTCGGCGGCAGAAACTGGCAGTCGGCGGCGGAGGTCAGGGCCCGACTGGAGCTACGCAAGGAGATGAACGACACTGGCAGGCCCATGTATCAGATGCGAAATACGAATGGGAATGGCTCGCGGAGTACCGCAAGAACCAGACGGCGGAGGCGCTCGCTGCGAAGGCGGACGAGCAGTTGGCAATGGTAAGAATGAGGCATAGGTGGAGACTCTGACGCCGGTGTGCGT
Source organism: Paralinhomoeus sp. GSCO2_6 (assembly GCA_030248085.1). Lineage (NCBI taxonomy): Eukaryota > Metazoa > Nematoda > Chromadorea > Monhysterida > Linhomoeidae > Paralinhomoeus > Paralinhomoeus sp. GSCO2_6. Next base: position 141,279 of record JASAMY010000059.1, read on the forward strand.
GCGTGCGTGCGAGCGTCGACTGCGGCCTACTTAGAAAGGACAACTACTTTGGACGGCCCAACCCATGGGAAAATTGTGATTTAGTTAGTTCAAAGGAAAGGGTGTCTCTTATTCTTCTGGGAATTCTTCCGGAACGTATGATACTTGTACTTGAAGTGATCCGCTGTCCGTGATATAGTCTGACTAGCACCCGCGAGTCATCAAAAGTTTCCTTTTAATCTGCTACTATGCCGTGTGTCCGAAATGTCCGAAAAATTATTCAGTTCAGCGAGAAGATTGTTGTTCCTTTTGATATTAAGGAAAATTTTGCAGGTGGCTGCAAAAAAAAAAGAGAATATGTGACGCTCCTTTAGGCCCAGTTTGAAAAAACGCGGTATTAAAAGTAGCCACTTCATCAGATGATCAACTTCAGTTTGGACAAACCGTGTATAATCGAACCAAGCGCAGCAACACGTCACATATTCGGCGTTTGTTGTGCTCGCTTGGATCACTGGAAAGGCAGTCCAGGCTGCATGAGGACCGAGGCCTTTCATTCCTTGGACTCAGAGACGAGAGCGGGCCTTGTCCTTGACTGGACGTCTACAGATGGCAGTTCCGTCCATCCATAGGCACAGGCTAACAGAAGCGGAACAAAGATGAACGAGAATCGAAGATTGAACGTAGGGTATACAATGTACTTGGTACTCAAGATCGTGAATTGATGGTGCATATCACTTACTGTAAGGGCAAGCGACATATTAAAAATTTAAGATGGGCAGGGTAGCGAAATTATTTATGCAGAATCTTGGGCTGTGTGCCCTGTCCATCCATACGATGCCTAATGAATGATGCGCATCGTCAGAGAGATGAAAGAGTTTGTGAGGGTGGATTGATAGTGGTAGTGTTGTGGCTGTGTGCGATGGCTCGCACAACAAACGCCGAATATGTGACGTGTTGCTGCGCTTGGTTCGATTATACACGGTTTGTCCAAACTGAAGTTGATCATCTGATGAAGTGGCTACTTTTAATACCGCGTTTTTTCAAACTGGGCCTAAAGGAGCGTCACATATTCTCTTTTTTTTTGCAGCCACCTGCAAAATTTTCCTTAATACAGTGTTTTTTTTGTAAAAGAAAGATTAATCAAAAACTCACGCACGCACACACATACAAACCCACAGCAGCAGACCAGAACGGACGCATGCTCAGTGTTGCACCATAAAGCTTATGAAAAGCGTGTACCACTGTACACATTGTGCGTGCGTGCGTGTGTGCGTGCGTGCGTGCGTGCGTGCGTGCGTGCGTGCGTGCGTACGTGCGTGCGTGCGTGCGTGCGCGCGCGTGCGTGCGTGCGCGTGCGTGCGTGCGGGTGTGCAGATGTGTCATTTTCATGTATCAGGGGCTGTAGCGAGCATTCGTCTAGAAATACAGGGTGTCCCACTATTTCTGGCCATTTTTAATCGCCGTTTTCTCGCGCGTCCGTGCAGATATCTTTGTGGGACTTCTTTTGTTACAGAGCCAATACTTCATTATTTGTTATGTCAAAACGACAGAAAAATCCATTGGATGAACGGTTAGATATGGGCGCATTGTGTTTTCCACACATACAGTGTATGAACAGGTTGGATACAATGGTGGAGCTAGTGAAACGCGTCTTTTTCGTCAAAGAACGCGTTAATCTGTGTTATACGGATTACAGTATATACGTGGGAGTGCGCGACATCAGTGACAGAGATCCGAGATTTCCTGGACGATTGCTTGAAGAACAGTGGTCTGTGACTGTGAGGCGCTGTCACGCTAAACGGTCCCTTCAGGCGAAGAACCTGACCGCCCTTTTCGATTTCCTTCTTTGTGGCTATGGCTATCTCAAATCGGCCATATACAAGGACAAACCGACAAGTTTAGAAAAGCCGAAAAACAAAAATTTATCGGACTTGTACGGAGATTCCAGTTGAAACGATTGATCGTAGTTGAGTTGAGTTCAAAAATCGACGCAGTTGCATTGTAAATGACGGCGCTCATATCTAACCGTTCATCCAATGGATTTTTCTGTAGTTTTGACATAACAAATAATCAAGTATTGGCTCTGTAACAAAAGAAGTCCCACAAAAATATCTGCACGGACGCGCGAGAAAACGGCGATTGGAAATGGCCAAAAATAGTGGGACACCCTGTATATTTCTAGCTCAAAAATTTACCAAAATTCTGGTAAAAGAACCTAGAAAAGAGACAAAAAATGTGGAATGGACTGGAGACACTGCAGTAAAGCAACGCTGATGGGTTTTCCAAGGGGACACGTGCAAAGGCACAGGCAGGCGTTACTGGGATTCGAACCAGCGACCTCTTGATTTAGGGAACATGGTAAAAAGAAGAATGTTCCCAGTAAACCATAGCTGGCATGTAGCAAGAGTCCCTCCGCCGATTTCATTTTTTGATGTGGAGCATAGATGCCTGCGAGGTTTCCGTCCAATTGATGCAGGCGCGAGTGGGCGACGAACCAAGAAGCTTGTTATGCAAAGTCGGTCCTGCCATCTCCAAAAACTTCTCGGTAATGCACAAGCGTATGGAAGCGTGTTATGACTTAATCGATTCCCCCTTTGAATGCGCTTCTTTTGAGCTATCACGCGCCAGAATTCGTTCAGGAAATGAAAAATAATGCACGATCATTGTTCCAAATTTTGTCCAAAATGGGGGTGCGCCAAGAGGGTCGAGCTGCGAAACATGGAAATCGGAGCGCTCCCATTTTCGAAAGTGACCTATTCCAGGTCCAGACGAGTAACTTTCATCATTACAGCACAGCTCTGCGACGAACGGTTGAAGCGTCTATAGCTAACAAACTTTTGGAACAAAACACCTAAAAAATGGCCTTTCGAAGAGGGCTGACAGAGACACGGGCATCGGAGCGCTCCCATTTGTCGAAAGTAACCTATTCCAAGTCCGGACGATTAACTTTTGTCATTACAGCACAGCGGTATCACGAACGGTTGAAGCGCCTATAGGTGACAAACTTTTTTTGGTCGGATTTGCCGAAATTTTGGTTGCCAATATCTCATTATGTGGTAAGAATTTCAAATGTCATGCAAGCGCCCCAGACATTCTTTGTAAAGCTGTTCACGAATATCAAAAAACATTTGGGGGTTTACTCGGCTTTTTTTCGACTTTTACTCTTGTCGGGTTTTGGCCGAAAATAAACGACTATGTCCCAAAAAATGACCAAATCGGCCATAACTCTAGATCCGTAGCACCTAGACGAATTTACCTTGGGGCACAAAATTGCGATTATATACCACGTGTTCACGCCAAGTTTCGTCAAAATCGACAGCAGCGTTCCAGAGCGGCGACCCAAAAAGTGTGTGCAGAACAGGAAAAAAAAACACCACTTTTTCGGAACATTTTCGGACATTTCGTCTTAATGTGCTCGAGTACCAAAACGCGGGACGGCTCATTCGATTCCGGTCTAGAAGGCGGTTCTTTTGAGCTATCATTCGCCACAATCTGTTCAGGCAATCAAGAGTTATAAGCGACTGAAAATTCAACAAACCGCATTGAGGAAGTGCTCACATATTAGGGTTGTACGCTAACGCGTACACCCTGATAACTTGAGCATACAAAGCGCATGCTGCCGAAATTCCGCTTTAGATTTCGACAAACTCGACTGCGAATTCCTCCACCGGCTCGCCAGTCCCAACCAAAGCTACCGTTGCAAGCGCTACGAACGCTCCACGCGTAGGCAGATGCCGATGCCGAATGTCAAATGATCCATGATACAAAGGCACGCTGATTCAATCGTTCGTGTTTTTTTTTGCGCGGCATGTTGTTACATGTCACGATGCGGCCCAAGCGTTCCCCATTCGGTCGGGACGTCCATCTGCGCGAGCGACGCTAGTGACGTCACGCGCGGTCGCACCACGACGAAATCCCAAGGCCACGAACTGGTGGGGCGCCTACCGCCGGTCTCTGGAGACAATCCTGCCTCCAGCCCGGCCTGTGTCACGCAATGGATGTCCCCACTAATTGTTGCTTCCATGGGGGGGGGGAGCAACAATTATGGCATCCATCATTTTAAATGCCCCCAGGGTCAACAATAATGCGGACCAAGTCACTGGGCTGAAGGTAACATTTCCTTGCGGTTCCTTGCCACTGTTGTCGGCGAATAGCCTTCGAAAATGAACGTTAGCAAGCAGGCTCAGCAATAGGTTGAGTCTGATCAAGATTAGATGTACACATCCTAGAGAGACTGCCATCAGCGATCACTCTCAACTGCTTCTTGCTGACTAGTCTCTTTTCTCGACCAAAATGTTGACTCCGTGCTTCGGCCGCAGCAGGACGCCATCCTGGCTGACTTTCAGCCGCGTCTGAATTCAGGGAATTTATATTGCCTTGTCGACTCCCAGTCCGAACCGAACCCCGACGGTCTCCTTGGACAGGCGGAAGGAGAAGCGGCGCAGGAGGTGGACGAGCACGGTCTTGAACTCCATCTCGGCAAAGCGCAGGCCCACGCAGTTACGCGGTCCCGTGCCGAACGGCAGCCACGCCTGCGGGTGGTACGAGTCGTCCCGACCGGCCAGGAATCTGCAATCGCCCCGCCGGCATCCTCCTGTTCCTGTGAGCTTTGCGACTTTGTGAACTAGGTAGACAAGTTCGTCCGGTCACTTCAGCTATTTTCTCAGCCAATCCTACTGATGTGTGAGGAACAAAGAAGCCACTGAAGGCGAACCAGACCACCCCTCCACCGACCTCTCTGGATCGAAAGTCTCGGGATCCTCCCAGATCTCGGGATCGTGATGGATACTGTAGACATTGTAGCCGATCAGCATGCCCTTCTCGAATCTAATGCCGACCTCTGTCGTGTCCTCGATACATTCGCGCATTGTAAACCTGAGAACGCCCTGCATTCGACACACCTACTCGTGCAAATACGTACATTCACTCCGCAAGAGTGCCGACACTCGGCTCACAAGGTCACTGGCGGATAGTAGCGCAGGGTCTCTTTAAAGACAGCGTGCAGATATGACAGCTTCTGCGTGATGCTGTAGTCGACCGTCTAAAGGAGCCTCAGAAATGTGCCAGAATACATGTATAGGTGTCGACCGACACCACCAGGTCCTCCCTCACCCCAGCGGCGTCGATCTCCTGCTGGAGTCTCGTCTGGACGTGGGGGTGCTGTGCGAGCAGCCAGGCGGCGTAGGCGAGGCCCGTGCTCGTCGTCTCGTAGCCGGCCAGCAGGTAGGACAGTGAGTTGCCCAACACCTGGTCCCGACCCAAAGGAGACCTGGTCTGAAGGAGTCAGCAGACACGGGTAACGATGCGGGAACATGCAGAAGGATGTCTGTTCTTGTACTTATCTACTGCTCGGCGTTTTGTTTATGAATGCCTCACCAAATGTAGGTACCTCAGAGAGCGTGGCCTCTTTCTCGTTCTTGTCGATGGTCTGCAGCATCAGCTGGATCGCGTCCACGCCTTCGAACTCCTAAAGTTCGTGGAATCACGGACGAAGTACACACTGTACATACATGGTACAGTGTATCTTGTGCCCCAGCAAGCATGACACGAATCCGCATCGACAGTACAACAACTACTCGAACGCAGCGGTCACCGACATGCTGGATCTTCTTGCGCTGCTCGTAGACGGTCTCCAGTCCTTTGATCAGCACCTGCTCCGTCTTGTATCTCGCCGTGAAGGGGCGCAGCATGCCGATCAAGGTGTACAGCTCGGGGAACAGTACTGAAGTCACATCACCAGTTTTTGGCCTTATTGAAGCTTCTACCGTAAATCCTCCAATAGTGTTCCCAGAGCACTATGTATACTTTCAACCCTGCCTTCAACCAGGGCACTATTGGAGGGGGGGGGGCGTTATTTGAGAAATTACGGCACTGCACGTTCTGATCGAATTCACGCACGAACGACGGAGTCGAGGACGGTGTTCTTGACGTCGGCCTGGTTGAAGAAGCGCCTCGCCGTCACGTAGAACATGTCCTCGCGGTCGTTGAGCGAGTCGCAGTCGACCGCGAACGCGATCTTCGCGATCACGTCCATCGTCAGCGCTTGCAGATCACTAGAGGCGGCGGTGACGCACTGGCACAGTGCGGACACACAAACAAATTTTACAAACTCATAGATGTCAAAGGGCTCCGAGCCCTCCGCCCTCCTCTCTACCACCTCGAGGAACGTCTCGATCTTTTCGTGGACTGTGCCCAACATCTGCACGGGAACGTGACGCACGAAAGCGTGTTCAAGAAAACAAAGGAGAAATAGAAAAATTAGCCGCCCCACAGGGTTCCCCATCATCAGCACCAGATCATGCACAGGTGCGTTGAAAAATACGAAAGGAAAGAGAAGTGGAGCCACACCAACCGCCTTGAGTTTGCCTGCAGTGAAGGCGGGAGAGACGAGACTGCGCGTCTCTTTCCAGTGATTGCTGCGTCGCGCCAGCAGCACACTGGTGTTGAATGGTGCGTAGTCGTTTAGGGGACTGTTCTGCAAACGAGAGCTTATTTGTGCTCCCCAAGATTTTGCCAAGGACACCAACGCACGAATCGGTCGTTGAATTTGGCGGACTGCTTGATGAACACCTCCTTGATGAGCTCCAGATTGGTCGTCTCGACCACTGGCATGCCCCCGAAGTAGCTACTGAACACTGGCACGCGTTGGTCGCGCAGTTTGGCAGTGATGTATAGGTGCAAACCTTGAATACTCCAATAGCGAGCCATTCAGGTGTACCCCTCCCCTCCCCAACACTTTGAGCAGCGTGTGACCTAGTGGTAGAGAATCGGTCTCTTACGCGCACGGTGCCGGGTTCGATTCTTGAGGGATCCACTAGATCGAGGACTTCCTTTTCGTTTTCTCGTGCTGTCGCTGCCCTAGATTACAGATGGATGGCGTTCCTCCGAATGTATTTGGCAAATTATGCGGCTCTAGACGGGAAAGCGTCATGGAGATGGCTATGCTACAATATGTTTGTCATTGACGGCCCCCTAGCGTTGCCCCTAATCCCACAACCAACAACAATCCCCCCCCCCATTGAAAAAGCCCCCAGCGCCCTATAATTTCCCTCACACGTATGTCTTTCGATCGTGTCCGTACTGCTTCATCCACCGGTCCTTGATCATGGGATGGATATACTCGAAGTCGTTCTGCAGCAGACATGGCTTCTTTCGGAGCTGCTCTAACACATGTGCGTTTGAAGGCCAAAAAGCGCAACCTTCTTCATATCGTCGAGGACGTCATTCAGCGAGCCGAACAGAAAGGTGCCGTCAGGACCGTCCAAGCCCGTGCTCTCTTTACCCCACCGCATGCGACGTTGGCGCTTCCTGCAAAAAGAAGCCGACAATAACCTACATACACGGACCCGTACCGCAAAAGTTATCGCTTCAATGCATCTCCTGAATGAAATCTCAAAATTGCGGCATACCGTAAAACCTGCCCCCAGGGCCTAATTGTTCCATTTACGCGGCTTGCACAAAATATACGCATGCCTCGCACTGACATAGACTCGCACTATCATCCACCTACAACCATCGAATCGATTTTACGCGGCTTTGATTTATTCTTATTATTATCTTATTTTATTTGAATTATTGTATTTGGGTGAATGTATTCGCATATTATTCGCATTGTTCTAACAGCTATAGTAGCTGCATAGAGTAGTAACGATCTACATGTCGGCGCAGAGCTCGTACACGTGAGAACGGTGTCCGCACTGCAGTCGTACCAGCATGGTCAAATGACAGTTCCAAGAGCAAGCTGCTGCGGTTCACTATCTGCGTTTCCACAAGAAGGCATATTGTAGCGCATGCAAGAACTGCGCTTGTGCACACCACTGTACTAGAGATTGCAGCGGCACATGTCTTCTTGGCGCCGGATCCTTGCATGTGTGTGTGTCGCAATATACAGAGGAAGGGCGTGTATATTGTACGTTCACAACACAGAGAAAGGAAGGTGTTTTGTTTGACTACCTAATATAAAAAATGAAATGACTGAAGTATAGCTATGTATAGCAGCCACGTAGGTAGGTACTATGGAAGACGATCAAATGCTGAGTCGGCAGCCATTTGTTGAACTACAGTGCAAGACATCAAGCAATAGATTGCAGATCGGTAAAATTTTTGAACGCAAAAAAGCACATGTAGACAAAAGTCGGTGTCAATGTGGTTCAATCTCAAACTGACTCTCACCAGAGTATCCATCCGAGCAACGCCACAATTGAAAGAACCACTGTAGTGAAGATCATGGTCGTTCTATTGATCTTCCTTTAGCAATGAGAAAGTAGTTTTCTGTGTCTACCTTTTCAACTATATTTAGTTGATAGCAACGCGACAAGAAGCGTTGCGAAGGTCTAGGCTGGCAACAACAGCTAAAAGACAGCCTGCGGATGGCTAGTTGCGTTATCATCGTTTCCCCGGCATTCCTCCTTGTGCTTGCACTGCGTTCAACGGCCAAATTTCACGTGAAGGGGACATAAAAGGATGTCCCCTTCACGTGAAATTTGTGCACTCGCGTGCAATCGACAACCGAATCTCCGATAAAGCGAGAACAGCGCGCGCTCGTGGTCGGGGATACAACACTCTTCCACCCGAGGTCACGTCACTGAGTTGCTAATCATGTTGTGCAGAAGGAACGCTCGCATTTCCCACAGTGTCGGGCGGCTCCGGGCTTCGGCAGAAAATTGGGGCCAAGGTGGGAACTTGGGAAAAAAATTATTCAAGTTAAGTTAAGTTATTTTCTAGTTTAAAATTCTGAAACAAGTTAAGTTAGTTAACTTGACCCTCGAAAAACAAGTTACAAGTTAACTTAACTTTAACTTAAAGTTGTAGAAGTTAGCTCCACCAACCAAAAGATGCTCGGTAATCGCGGTAAATGCTGCAAAAGCAGTGTAATTACATTAATTCACGCGTGCGCATTCATGCAGCTTCTTGATTGAAAGAACACGACACGACCCAGATATCATGATGAAGAACGACCTTTTACACATCGTTCTTCTTTTGTGATGTCCGCCGTGGGTAGCATGGCAAAAGGTTACATGGACATGAGAGACAACACCACAAAAATCGGGCAGGATTTCCTTAAAATGCACTTCAGTGTGCGCAGTATGCACAAATTTAACATAACTTTCAAGTTTTTTCAAGTTAACTTTGGCATAAGTTAACTTGAGTTACTCAAGTTATTTAGAGTGTGTAACTCAATTAAAGTTAGCTCAAGTTATTTGGACCTCAAAAACTCAAGTTAATGTTAGCCTAAATTTCAATAACTTGACTTCAACTTTCAAGTTAACAACTTAACTTTCCATTTCAAGTTCCCAGGTATGGGGGGGGGGGTTCCTCGTGGGAGAACAACGCCGTTTGGTGTGATACAGTGATACATATTTGTGCTTGGTCATGATTCATTAATGTCTGACATTGTCTACGCTTCCACGGTGTCTTGGGATTGCGCCAAATAAAATAGTAGCTTAAAATTGTTTAACTAAAATCTGAAAAAAGCGTATTGTAAACATGTACATTGTAGCGTGTACCATAAGCCCATTAGCCCACAAACCCCCGTGAAAAGTGTCCCTCTTCTTGGAGGTTGTAACCAAAACATGCAGTTCGCAACGGTGGCTTATTGAAAGGTGTATGCATTTTCGCAATTTGTCAGTCCATCCAGTACATAAGCCGCAACGAAAACACGGCACACTTTGAAGGATGGGCAGGGCACCTCGCAACGTCTACAGCTTCCTACATTTCTTATTGCAGAGCGCCGCCGCGGTTTTGGGTTGCCATTTTTGCTGCAGTTTCTGGAACAGCTGTTGGCAGATTTTTCCGAAAATCTGGCAAGCCCGTCATCGCTTGCCGCGGTCATTCCGTCCAACTTTCAACCGAGTTTAGAAGAGAACCGGGGAGAAACTAGAATGGGTCTCCAATTGACAGCTTCTGTTGCATTCCTCGCCGCTTTTTCGACGACCCTAGCACTGGCCAGAACTCACCAAGAATTTATTGAGTGGGTGGTGTGGTTTTGTCGTGGATATACCGTAAACCTTATAATTAGCCCCCCGGGGCTAATTTTTTCGTTCGAGCTCTAGGAGGGTGTATAATTATAGGGGGGGGGGGCTAATTATAGGGGGGCTTATAAACTGGAAGTGTCGATGAGTGGGAAGATGTGTGGGCAAAAAAGGCGCGTGGAGGCGATTTTTAAGGGAAAAAGGCGCTGTGCACACACGTTGGTACACTCTAACACACTCTCACACAGTCTCACATGCACATACGTGTACATACATACACATACGCGACCATACATACACCCAGACATGGAAACATGTGCCTTTTAGACGATGGTTCATTTAGGGAGGGGGCGTAATTATAGGGGGGGTATTAACTCAAAGTGGTCTTGGGAGGGTGTATTATTATAGGGGGGGGCTAATTATAGGGGGGGGGGCTAATTATAGGGTTTACGGTATGCACTTACCGTAATACCCAACACAGCGTAAATCCTCAAATAGTTCACCTAAATGTTTACAATGGAGACAAACGTCCGAGCTTCATTTTCCAATGTTCTAAAAATGACCCCGATGAAAGCTTGTAGGGTTGGTAGGCTCATATGTATGTACTGGTTGGCATGGGCAAGCGTAAGGTGTTGCACTTACACTGGGTAAACACTTACACTTAACACTTACACTTACACTTACACTTACACTTACACTTACACAACGAGTAACACACTGTACGTTGTAGTATGTACAAAGGCACTAGGCAAACGGTAGTAGGGTAATAACACCGCCGAATGTCTCACTAAACTCGTACCGTAATCGCTGATGTTGAACACGATTGCAAAAGTGTGTACCGGTTTGGTCGATTTTGATACTCAGTGTCGGCGGGACTTTAGTGAGCTGCAAGCGCAGTGCACGGCCAGCGCGGAAGCCGAGCACAGCAACTGGCTGAGCTATGGCTACTGCGAGGCTGCGGAGCACCTCGACTCCATGGACTTTGCCCAGCTGAATCGGGACAACGTCGAGTGTACGAACGAAGCGAAAAGGGGCAACAGGAAGAACGCCTACGCATGCAAGCTTGTAAGCGCTGGCGTGCGTGCGTGCGTGCGTGCGTGCGTGCGTGCGTGCGTGCGTGCGTGCGTGCGTGCGTACGTGCGTGCGTGCGTGCATGCCGGTGCGTGCGTGCGTGCGTGCGTGCGTGCGTGCGTGCGTGCGTGCGTGCGTGCGTGCGTGCGTGCGTGCGTGCGTGCGCGCGCGTGCGTGCGTGCGTGCGTGCGTGCGTGCGTGCGCGCGTGCGTGCCGGTGCGTGCATGCGTGCGTGCGTGCGTGCGTGCGTGCGTGCGTGAGTGCGTGCGTGCGTGCGTATACGGAACTCGCTGACAGATCAACGACATGAAGAACTCCAAGAACAATTCGCTGAAGAAGGTGGCGACTCGCGCCTGGGTGAAGGTGGTTGTCGTGATACTGTCCATCCTCACGCTCCTCTACGCCGCCGCCATTGGCTTTCTGCTCTTCAAGGCACTAGCTTGACAAGAAACGATTGAATAATCTTCCACCTTGGGCGCTCCTATGTCTGTCACATGCGATTCTGCGTGCGTGTGTGCTGTCATGTGTAGAATACAGATCGAAGACAATGCTCAAATCATGAACAACACGGGCGCCATTTATCATTTGTACCGCCTGTCCGTTTGTACTCTACACATCTTTGTCTCCGTGAGCAAATCTATACATGCACAGGTGTCACCATTTTCCCCAAGGAATTGCGAGTTTTCGTACAAAGGGCGTTGTCGTCAGGGCGTCCGCGCGTTGAGCGGCGTCAGCGGCGCCGGTCTCTGCTTGGGCAAGAGCTGCGTGATCTCGTCCAGGCTGGCGCGCTCCTGGCCACCGCTGGCCGCTGCAGCGCTGATGGGTGGCAGTACGCCGCGTCTTAGCGCGATCGGAGCCGCCGTCTGCGCGTCCGTGGAATTTCCGGGCCTGGTACAGTCGCAGACTCGATTACTACGCTGTAGAAGCAATATACGATCGGTGACCGTACACTGGGGCTGGCGAGGCCTCGAGCGCGATCTTGCAGGCGGCCTCGCTGTTCTCGTTCAGCGTCAGATACTTGTAGACGAGGCCGCGTCGACGACCGCTGTTGCTAGAAGCGCTCCGACGATTAGAAAATGAACAGTTAAGTCGACAATATTTTGGTGCGTCTACCGTTTCGCCGCGCCGTCGAACAGTTCGGCGCCCATCTCCTCCAGCTCCTCCGACTCCTTGTAGGGCATGATGTGTCCCAGCACCTCGACCAGTTCCGCCTTTTCAAACTGACCCATCCTGAAGACTTGTCGGCACAGTTGGCGCTCCTGAAGTTACAATCCAGTTCAGAAGAGAATTTAAGATTCAGATGGACGACCTGTTCCTTGAGCGCCGCTTCTCTCTGCAGGTGAAAGTGAATGCGCTCGCTCGTCAGACTCTTCTCGGCTTCTTTTTCCAAGTCGTCGCTAAAACGACAGCGTTAATTCTCTCCACTTCAATCACACATTGGATTTTACAGCAATGTCTATTGTCTACTGAATGTTTGTTACTTCGCGAAGTCGAATCACCCATGAAATTTCGCGAAAGCTGTCAGTGCGTACCCCTACTACTGGAAAATGGAAAAGATGGTACACCATTCTTTTTGTGAAGGGGCGGGGATAAATAAAACAGTTGTCACTGGACGGGAGAAATTCATGCATGTGAAAGCTCCATTGTGGAGCGAGGTCAACTTTCAAAAATACCGCTTACAGTATCTTTCTCTGGCGCCTGACGTGCGCGATGTCCTCGTCGAGCGCCGCGAGCTGACGGGCGAGGTCGCTGTCGAAGGGACGCCTGTCGATGTCGATCTTGGTCGCAGCGTGCTCCGCCGTCAGCTGGTTGGTCCGATGCAGCAGCCGCTCCTCCAGCCTTTCCCGCACCACTCGCTCCTGCAAAATTCGAATTTCGCGATCGTAAACGGTAGCGAAACCGGAAACTGTTACGTTTGCAAGAGATATATGCATATGTATGGGATCTGTAGGAAACTTGTCCAGCCAGAGAGACCTGTTTCTGCCTCTGGGCGTGGAGTCTCTGTTCGACCTGTCGGCGCTGCAGGTTGTGTCGGTGCATGAGCTGGCCGCAGTCGCGGTTCGTGATCACGCCCCGCTCCAGCAGATCCTCGACCATGCAGCTCGTCAGGCCGCGCAACGCCTCCTCCTGGCGGCTGATCTCCAGCATCTTCGAGTGTACAAGAGCACATGAGCGAGTTGTCCTACCAGATGTCATGAAGCAGTGTATCAGTGATGCCATGAAAAAATTGGAGAACTTGATATTTAAAGAACAGTCCCCACAAAGCACAATGCAGGCGCATTCACCTGCACCTTTACATATGTAGGCAAAAAATGTATAAGTTTTTGGAAGGCTGAACCATAATTAGAGTATCTATAACTTGATGCCAATCACCAGTGTCCGGATGTCATTAGCGCCCCTATGACTGTGCTCCTCACCATCCCAAACTGGTTGTGTACCTGTTCTGCTCGTTGAAACTCTGCGTCGGCCAGAAGTTTTGTGAGTTTTTCCTGTCGTTTCCGGACCGACCGCTCCCGGAGCCGTGTCATGTGCTCGACGAGCTGTACCATTGAGAAAATGCCAATTATACACGTCATATATTCTGTCTGACCGCATTTTTTTAAGATTCCATTAAGCCTGAATTGTGTTTTCGGCCAGTTCGTATACGGACGATAAATTTCGTAATGGTCTGACTGTCCGCCCGTCCGTCCGTCCGTCCATTTTACCGACTGGTTCTCTTTTACAGTTTGGCGGATTGGGCTGAATACATAATTGTTGCATTCTTAGGACCCACCTGCAGATACACTTATGTGACACATTTTAAAATACTTGAATAAAATTCCCGTGGTACTTAGGAGCAAAATTTCTGGAGTCAAATCTGGGGAAACACATGGTTAAGGATAGGAATTGGACGTTTGCAAATCCAAGAAGGGCAAGGGCAAAATGTTTAAGGACAAGGCAAACCTCTTGCTTCCTCGCTTGCTGCTGCCGCTCCAGGTCTTTTCTGTGGGGAGGCGAGTTGTAGCCGCTATCCAAGCCGCCCTTCTAAACAACGCTTCACTCACTGCTCTTTGCTGAGACTGTCACGCCGATGTCTCACCTTCGGGTTGCTCCTCTTGCGCGCGGCGTCCGTCTTTCGTTGCAGCAACTTCTGGCGAGCGGTCCTCAACTGCTCGAGCTTTTCCAACGCGACGCTCCGCTCCAGCTGCGCCACGTTCTGGTGGTGGAGATTGAGCAACTCCTCCCGCTGCTGGTCCGACAGGTAGCCAGCGCCGCTCTCCAGCACGCTGCTGCAATTCGAATTATTTCGTCGGTCTGACGAAGACAAAATTCTAGGCATGTGCCGCCCCACGTCAGAACGGCCTTTTCCTCCTGCAGGAGCTTGCGTCTCTCCTGAAGCTCGAGTTCCAGGTCGCGTTCCAGTTCCTGTTCCAGAAGTGGACCGGAATCCGCGTCGGCCGCGCCGCTGTCGACGACACTTCCTCGTGGTTCGATCGACGCGCTATTGGCCAGGAAGCGCTGTCGGACAGCGCTAGCCTGCGCAGATGGCAGCTTGCTCGCGACCTCTTCAAGCGTGTTCTGCACCACGAGTGTCAGCTCGCCATCAATCTCCGCCAGCGCGTCGGCCAGTCTCCGGTCGTTCGCTTCGGACTCAGTCTGCCTGCCGCTCTCGTCAGCCTTGGCGATCTCGGCCAGTCTGGCGCGTCGACTCTTCCGGACGTATTCGAGGAGCTCGCCACACTCCCTGTCGAGCCGAGCCTGGGCGCTGTCGGCTTCTTCCCGAGAAAGCTCTCCGCTGGACACCATGGCCTCGAGCGCCTCTCTAGCCGCCGACTTCAGCGCCTCCACGCGATCGATAATGCGCCCGTTCGACTTCCGACTTCGCTCGGCGAGCGCCTCTCGCGCCGCCAGACGTCGCTGCAGCAGCGCCGCCTGTCGGAAGCGCTCGGCGGCGAACGTCGCGGCCGTCTGCTCCTGCGCGTCGGCCAGACGCTGCTGCACTCCGGACGCGTGCTCCTCTTGCGCGGTGTCTGCAAGCAACGCATGTCGCTCGCTCTCGTAGACCAAGAGCTTCGGATAAGTGTCATGTACCATCCGCTTTCAAGCGCTTGGCGAGCGCGCGGCGCGCCTCCGCGACGGCGGCGCAACGCTTGGCCTCGAACTCTCTGAGCAGAGCCAGCGTTGCCGTCTGCGCCTCGATCGGATCGCCATTCGTCTGCTGGTCGATAGACGTCTTTGCCTGGTCGTGCTCGGCTTGCAAGGTCGCGACCGCTCTGTCGACCCTCTTCTGGAAGTCCTTGGCGATCCGCGGCCCCAAGGACTCCGCCAGCAGACGACCCTGCTCGTCGCAGGTCTGCTTGAACTGCTTCTCCCACGAATCCATGTCGCACTCCGTGGCGGTGGACACGAATTGGCTGCGGAAATAGTGCGGGTTCCATTGGGTTCGAGAGGCGCCGTTGTGGGTGCATCGTGATCCCAATTAGTCTCACTGCATGCAACCCACCCTTCTCTACAAAACCGGTTAGTACAATCTACATCCGCAAAGGACGGCGGGATTGAGTCCATTGTGCCTGCATGTTAGATATATTTATCGGAAGATGTACTGTATGTTATAATTTTTCAAAATATATTACCTTAAAAGTTGTTCTTGCTGTCCGCTCTCCTCAGCGCAAAGCAGCAAGTCGGCAAAGGTGCCAGCTGAGCCCTCGTTCGACACAAGCCCTGCCTGCTCGCTCCCTTGGACCTGCTGGAAAAGAGAAGCTGTGTACATAGTTACTGCTGTAATTAATTGAACGATTAATTGCTGGATGCTAGTCGCCTTTAGATTCGGTAGCTATAGGAACATGAATGCTACTACTCTCTATTGAGGTAGTTCGCGTTCAAGGGTGGAGGGGGGGGGGGGGCATTTTTTTATCGCCGGTTTCAGTTCGCTTTAACTGATGGGTTTTGCAACGAAAACGTTAGGTGTTTTAGGACAAGACAAGATAGGTACGTGATTATCGAATGTCTAACGAACGTCACCCTTGAAAAAAATTTTTAAAAAAATTGGGCCACTCTATTTCTAATTATGCACTGACAAAGCGACCGCCCATCACTTTCTACCAATTTGCGCTGAGATGCTCATGGTAATCCAGCAAAGTATTGCCTAATTTTGCCTACGATTTCGCCGAAAGGTGTTCGAATCTCCCCAGCATTGGGTCTGTGAACAGCACAGGTTTGAGTGCATCAGTTCGCTATGCTGCACCCCCCCCCCCCCCAAGTGATTGTACTCACTTCGACGAGTCGTCGTCGTCTCTGCGGCCGGACGGTGACCTTGTCTTTGCAGAGGGCAACGAGAATCAGCAGAGTCCCTAGCGCCCCGGCCGCCACGCTCAACAGGAAGACGACGATGGGCCAATAATAGCTCGCGGACCACTAAAAGGAGTTCATACTGTACATATACGTGCTCCAGAGTTCATCCATGCGCCCTGCTGTAGAATTCGACAGAATGGTACTGTTTACGAAACAGTGAATGAGTCACACAGCAACAATAATCCTTGAATGTATTCCATGCGAATCAATGCCAAGTAACTCACATTGACTATAACCTCTGTATCAGCGTAGAAGCAAGTGGAGACTTGCTGCCTTTTGAAACCCTGAATGTGTTCCATTCACGATTTCAACGGTACATGCTGATATAGTAATTGACATGCACATTCAAGCAGACACAGTTTGCAGTTTGCACCATACCAAAAACGTGATTCTACAGTACCTTGACAAACTCGCCAGGCCTGTAAGTCAACGTGGCGTTCGATTGCAGTGGACTGGGTCCTTGGTGATTTTTCAGATTGATGGAGTACATCAATTCCAGCTGCTCTCCAACTATAAGGGATGATCTGCATTTGTACCACTAGCACCGTGACACATACAGCTCGGTTACCTTCGAGTTTTCGCTGTCTGAACGTGAGCTTATCGCCCTCCTGGTGTAAGGCTGAGTTGTCCATGTCGACTTTGGTGACATCGATCGTGTCTGTGAACTCCAGATCGAAAGCTGCCGCCGCAGATCTGCCAGTAGTCTCGTGTTGGACAGTCGTCTTTACCATGGCTTGACCAGCGACGCCTGTGGTCTGTAAAGTGCCCTATTTGGGTGTATATAAGGCAGACTTGTGCAATCCTTCTGCAAAATTAGCAAAAAATCAAACGATGATCTGGCGTCCGATCCGCAATGATGGTTCAGAAAAGAAAGCTTCCCTTGAAGCCAAGGTTATGGAATCTTTGCCAGTGCATACCAACTCAATAAAAACTTTGAATCGAGTGTTGGCGAAAGTGTCAAGAAAACTTGACACCACAAATGCTTCCTGAAGTTTTTTGTGTAGTGTTTATTTGCAACTGAAATGTAAATCCGGCAGAGAATTCACAACCTTTACTGCCAAGTTGGATGCAGTTTGAGTGTTGGAGAGCTGAAGATCTTTCGATAAAATCAAGATTCCTTTATTTACTTCCACGCTGAGTTCTTGATTGTCTGGCAACGTGTTCGTAAAATTTGCGTAGGCAGACGGAATAGAGTGAGTGGTGACCACTGCGCCACTGACCGTTTGCGTAAAGTTCAAAAGATAAATTGGAATTGGCAGCCTCACATCTTCTTCTGAAGAAAAAGCTGAAATTAAAATTTGGTATGATTTTGAAAATACCTAGCAATGTGTTGGCATCCTTTGCTGCGCTTACATGTTTTCAGCGAGCACTCGTTCAAATTCCCTTTTGGGATCAGTAGAAGCAGATCCACCTCGAACTCATCGTTCGCCTTCACGAATTCTTCAAAACCAAACTTCATCTTGATCAGCGTTGGACGCTTCGTGCGCACGTCCAGTGCGTTGCCCTTGAAGAAGGTGTCGCCTGAAGAGCGCGTGCCATCTGCGGGCTATTCCTTGAAGATTTGCACGATTGTACCCATTCCATCGCTGGCCCTGCTCTGGCAGAGGAAGCCGTGCTTCTTGTCGCAGCCCTGGCGCCACCAGAGGTACTGGCCCATGCGGCCGGACACAGCGCAGCTTCGCGAGTCGTAGTCAGGAACGACCTGCCGCGTGTCCCAGTGCTCCCTCCGCTGCGCCGTGCCGTCGAGCCAGCGCCAGACGGACTTGCCGTCCTCCTCCTCCTTTCGCAGCCCAATCCATCCCAGCCGCTCGTCCTCGTCGAAGTGCTCCCTGCGAGGAGTTTAAATCGAACACTTGAGTTGGTCGCCATGGTCTTTATCCCCCCCCTTCCCTTTCGATGGATTTTGTCGAGCCATCGCTGTCCTAGATTACAGATGGCGTTCTTTCGAAGGTCTTGGGCTAATTACGCGGCTCTAGAGGGGAAGGCGTCATGGAGATGGGCATGCTACATGTATAGGGTGTTTTTTTTAAACTGCACAATTTATTTTTTGAATAACTTTCTATTCCCTGATTCGATCACCGTGAAATTCGAAACAAAGACGCCCAAGACTTTAGGGTTTTGTCTAGAAAATAAATTTTCGAAATCGGATTTGTGTCCATGATGTAATGGTCATTTGAACGCGAGGTCCAAATTTGCCCATTTTGACAGGGGGCGCATATGATGAATTCAGCTCTCACATGCTTCTCTTCTTGGCCAATCCGCTAAAAACTTGGGGATGTGTGCAAAATTGAGCTGCCTACAAGATGGCATTAACCTTTCGAGCCAGTTTTTGGGCTTACAAAGTTGCAGATCAAAACACTTAAAATCAGCTTTCTCTCCGCAACACCCTAAAAAATTAAAGGTTGTTGGATTCGGAAAAACATGGGTGGCATAGAACCGCCTCTGCTTACTCATTCTATTGACAGTACATTCCTTGCAATCGTTGTTTTTTGGATGTTCATTTCAGACTTTAAAGAAAGCATTTTGATGACAAAAGGCTCCGCCATGCATCGTTTTTGCATCACATTTGAATTTGTCCATTTATACTGCAAATTCTAAAATGGGTTTAAAAAAGTTAATGCCATCTTGTAGGCAGCTCAATTTCGCACACATCCCCAAGTTTTTAGAGGATTACCCAAAAAGAGCAGCATGTGAGAGTGTGAGAGCCCCTAGTCAAAATGGGCAAATTTGGACCTCGCGCTCAAACGACCATTACTTCATGGATACAAATCCGATTTCGAAAATTCCTTTTCTAGACAAAACCCTAAAGTCTTGGGCGTCTTGGGTTCGAATTTCACGGTGATCGAATCAGGGAATAGAAAGTTATTCAAAAAATAAATTGTGCAGTTTAAAAAAAACACCCTTTATATTGGCTTTTGGCGGCCTCCTAGCGTTGCCCCAAATCTAACAACAACAACCCTGCCTCCCTTAGGAGCATCACCACTCTACGTGCACCCACTCGAAGAAGGCATTGAAGGCTCCTTGTTCTTGGGCTGTGTCGAGAAGCGGCAGCGTGCCTCCAGCCTGCTCGCAAGCGACTCGCGCTTCGTCGAAAGGCAGCGACTCTTGCGTGACGGTGGCATAGCAGCTGGTCAACTCTCCGGCGCCCAGCTCCCAGCCAGTGGGACAGCGACCTGTAGAAAAGCGAAAGCAGAGTGAATGCTGCTGCGTATCGAGAACATCCAACAGTGCTGGCAACATAATAAACGATTCCCCCGATCCTGGAGAGCCAGACCCCCAGGATCGGGCTGACTGCGTCTCACCTCTCACTAGCAGCGGTCGATTGTGATCAGAGAGAGTCCCCGCGGTCATACGTACACCAGCGGCCCACACACAAACAAACAAACATAAACGAGGTCCATCAGCAAGCAACGAACGCAAAATCTCACGTCGGGCGCACTTTTCTCCAAAGAAATCGCCCGGGCAGACGCAGTAGTTGCCTTCCAGTGATCGCCGACACACGCCCCCGTGCTCGCAAGGCTCGGGCAGACACGACGATGGATCTAAAAGAAACTGGTTGTACTGCGTGTGGGAAATGAAGCTCGAAAGTCACTGAATACGGCCATACCAAGTTCTGCAAACGCATACGTGACCAGCACTTCCAATTGGTAGGAATGATAGAGTTGGATGTGGCGCCCAAACTGCACTTGGAACGTGATGGACAGCTCTCTGTCCATGGGTAGCATCAGCGTCAAGCTCTGACCAGTCTCGGTCGTCAAGTCTGGACAAGGCCTGCTTTCTCCGTCCGTCCACTGCACCGAGCAACTGTTGGAGACCATGGTCAGTGCTGGCACCTTGTGCGACAAGAGGCGAATCTGAACAGACAGGATTGCGGACACTTCAGTTTTCAATGTCATAATTCTACGCTGGTTTACAGGGACCACCCTCACCCCCACCACCCTAAGGCCACTCCAGTGGAATTGTCGGATAAACACACAATAATTGAATTTGATTAACTGACGGAAATGATCTTGAGCGGGTCTGTGGAACTGGGACTGTGCTTCAGGCCAAACTCGCAGCTCCTGACGTCGCCGGCTTCTGCTTCTTGCATGGCGTCTTGGTTGCGAGGCTCGATGTCAAGGTCGGGACCGATGACTTGCAGGTCGGCAGTTTCCGCCATGTCAGAGGAGTTGAGTCCGAAAGCCAGCGACGCGACGAACTTCACCTCCGACAACTGGCGCAGAATCTCATTGTCGGGCATCACCAGCGCCGTGCACTTCAGACGACAAGTTGGTCTCTGTGAGACGATAAAGACAGTTGCACCAGCTTTGAAGTTCTGCGTGGTTTACCGAGAAACCACCTTTCTGTCGCACAGCCACTCCGCAAGGTTGAGTTGCACCTCATGTGGTTGACTGCGGTCGACCATGCCCAATGGAAGACTTTTCATCCCTGCCACGGATGCCTCAAGCAGACTGAAGGCCGACTTTGGCGACCCGAAGTTGACCCCGCCTTGTCCACTTTGTTTTCTGCGAATCGGGCCAAGATGTACCGTACGCATTGTATTCGAGTCGTTACGGTAATGTACCTGTGGGGAAACACGAGTCGTAGCTTCGCGGGCAGCGCCTCGGTCCGCGCGGTCACGCTTACGACAACGGTGGCAGGCTTGTGGGAGAAGACGACGTTGGGCGGAAGGTGTGCGGCGCCGACGACAGACACCGACAAGTTGAAGAGGGACATTGTGACGAGCTTTCTCTTCTCGAGAGTGACGTTCGATTCTTGCCGCAGAAACACCATGCGGTGAACAAATCCGATACTGAGAGACCAGGAGGGCAGAATGTAGTTCGCATCTGTACCGAAGAGCGAACAAGCAATCAGTCAGTCACCTTTGTCGCTTGGTGGTGCGCAAGTCCTTGACGAATACGTCCGCCCAGAAACTGAACTTTCGCGTGGGTCTGTTGACGTCCAAAATCTGGATTTTGGTTTCTTCGCCATCGCCATCGACATTATTTAATTTGAATTTCTTGGTGTCCAGATGGCACTCTTCGGAGCCAGCGCACACCGACAGTGTTGCGCTGGCTGAGAAAATGACGTCATTTTGGAACCCCAAGTAAATGCCGACCCAATCAGAGGGTGACTCAAGAGCACCGCTTGGGGGTGAACAGTGGTGAGTGAAAATAGCGAATAAATTGAACTGTTGACAAAAAAGAAACGAGCGCAGGCGCGCACGCCCCCAAGCTCAACCACACCCGTTTTTTCTATAAATCTTTAATAGACTCCTCTGTTCGCCCCTGAGCATCAGTTTCAAGTCTCCACCATAGTCGACGCTGTCTGGTTCAGCTGTCAGCTCAAGCGCGCCGTGCACATCGCCACAAAGCAGTAGGAGCGACAATATCGGCCAGCCACCAGGCAGCCAACTTCGTTCCATTGCTCTAGATCTCTCAATTGTTCCGCTTTGGTCATCATCGCCTCTTTTGCGCATTTTCTTCTGCTGGCGCAATCGAGCCGTGTCAGCTTTGAAGTGGCGAACACTTCTCGCGGCGGTTAGGGCAACGGGGAGTGTAGTGGAACGGGCCCCGGGGAGGCATTGTCCATGGCAACGGCGGGCGGGCCGGCGGGCCGTCGCCCGGGGCGACGCCTGGCACGGCGATCGTTTGACGCCGACCCCGCAGCGATTCGTGCGCCACACTTTTACGCGGCGGCGGAAGAGATGGCTAACGCGCTTTCTCAACCACACAGCGGAAACAACAGACGATTATAAGGTCATGAGATACATACTTTCAACACCTAAAAGAGTAGCTTTATCACGCGCTGTGTGCGCTTCTATGAAGCCAAGAGTGTTCAAGTCCGAGAGGGAGGATCAGTACACGTACATGTGTGTTACACAGCACAAGGATTGGACGAACCGGTTACGACGCACTGAACGAATCGGTTACGACGCATCCAGGATTTGTGCAGAGGGGACTGAAAGAATTGCAAACATCAAAGGTTTTTGACGTTTCGGAAACAAATCAAAGGTAAACGCATGCGGCTGCCTAGGTGTATCTATTGAACGTGTCGAAGCAATGCGCTACAGGGCTTAAATTTTCAACATATGTTGCGTTTTTATTTCGGGAAAAGCAGAAATATATAATGTAGCAGATGGTAGTATGCACGGATATATACTCTGGAACACCAAAGATCGCCTTCCATTTTCCACGCGACGCCACGGTCAGTAGCAACAGTCAAACGTATCTTTCAACATGTAGGTTTACCATAGGTGTTGAATCATCGTGTGATTGCGTCGAGAAAATGCGGGTCAATTACGAGGCTCGGCGCCTGTCGAAGTCATGGGCAGGACGCTGTTCTGCTGCAGCAAGCCCCCGCAATGGAAAGTCCTCAAGAAGGCTTCGCGGGCCGCCGTCGACGCCAGCAGAATGAAGTATGGATTCAGGTAGGCAAAGAAGTCCATGAGAACCAGCCTGCAGCGACTTTGAGGCATGTGGGTGTGGATACATAAGTACAGAGGTAGGCAGTTGTATATGTAAGGCAGTTAAGTTACCGTAAATCCTCGGATTAAATCAGCCCAGACATAAAAATGCTCTCCTCGTGGGCGTCTATCGTATTGCCCCCCTCCCTGTCCTCCTTTAGTCAGTCTCCGACCACAATTAGCCACAGTCCCCGGACCAAACATTAAGGAAAAATTTGCAGGGGGCTGCAAAAAAAGGAGAATATGTGACACTTTATTGTTGAAGTCCAGTTTGAAAAGAAGTGGTATTAAGGCATATACCCCCACTGATTTCTAGCCACTTCCGCATTGCAGCTGATCAACTCCACTTTGAACAAACCATGTATAAAATCCGAACCAAGCACAGCAACAAGTCACATATTCGGCGATTTTTGTGTTCGCTTGCAATGGAAGGAAATGTGCAGCGAAAAATGCGGCAACTGGAACTGACTGACATTTACATGGATTGAGTGTGAGAAATTAGCACATGCCCCATGGAACCCCACGCACACGCACGTACGCATGCACGCACGCACTTGCGTACGCACGCACGCACGTACGCGTGCACGGACACACGCACGTACGCACGCACGCACGCACGCACGCACGCACGCACGCACGCACGCACGCACGCACGCACGCACACACGCACGCACGCACGCACGCACGAGGCACTCATGCAAGCATTAGGGCACTGCACAATGCATACAAACAGTTCATCATTGGGTGGAATGCTGGAAGGGAATGGAGCAGGATTGTAGTACGTAACGTATATGTGCCTCTCGCCTACACATCGACAACACCAGCTGTACATCATCAACAACTGACATTGCAAAAATTTTAACAAGGGACCAATTGATTCTGCAGGAACTTTAGCTGTGTCAGGTCGATGGAAATGGGCAATGACAACGTCTGAGAGAGATGAGATATGAGTTGATGGACGTTTGCGGCATTTTGGCTTGGCTGAGTGAGATGGCTCGCACAAAAATCGCCGAATATGTGACTTGTTGCTGTGCTTGGTTCAGATTTTATACATGGTTTGTTCAGCTGCAATGCGGAAGTGGCTAGAAATCAGTGGGGGTATATGCCTTAATACCACTTCTTTTCAAACTGGACTTCAACAATAGAGTGTCACATATTCTCCTTTTTTTGCAGCCCCCGGCTAATTTTTCCTTAATACAGTGTTTTTTCGAAAGATGAGGGGGTTTCTGTAATTCAACACACGCAACCATGCACGCACGAACGCACGCTCACATGCTTGCACGCACGCGCGCTCGCTCGCTCGCTCGCTCGCACGCACGCACGCACGCACACACATACGCACACACACGTTCACTGACGCAGGTTCACACACATGTACCTGTGACTGAATCGAACAAGGCAAAATTGAAGTAAAGCAAAGTACCAACAGCCTAGCAGACATACATGCATGCATGCACATGCAGTGCTATATTGCTGCGTCGGAGCATAGTGATGTAAAGTATGGAAATGATCACCATGACTAGACGGTCAACTTTTGTGTTTTTGCCAAAGTGATCGGACCTACCCCCATCAAGTTTCGTGCGAAGCAGCCCATTTGTTGGTGTGCGTGCGTGCGTGCACATCTGTAGTGCCATATTGGTTCGTCGGAGCATAGCGGTGTAAAGAAACAAAATGATCTGCACGTGCAGGCGGTCAACTTTTGTGTTTTGGCCAAAGTGATCCGACATCGATAGTTATCGATTATCCCGGAAGTGAAAATATTTTGGTGCGTCGGATCGTGTTGACTTCAAGGAATGAAATGTTCTATATCAAAGGGCGATCAACTGTATTATTGATGTTTAGGCCATCCGACGTAACCACACCAAAATATCGCCAATTTCCGTTATTGATATAATGGGGGGAGGTATTTTGGTGCGTCCAATTTGGTCCAATTGTTGAAGGTAACACAAGTCATGTCATGGCGACCAACTTTCTCCTTTACAGCGAAGCGCTGCGATGTACCGTTAAAGCGCCTATAGGGCACAAAATTTGTGGCTTATTTCCAAGGAAATCAATCGATAATTGGAAAAAATCGGCAATATCTCAAGATCGGTACGAAGTACACACAAATCCTTTGGCATGCAACATTCCCATCGCTAGACGGCTTCACATACCAAGTTTCGTCGCGATAGGTCCTGGCGTTCGCGAGCGCCGTTCCAAAAACCTGGCAGAGAACACGAAAAAAAACACCACAAAATTGGAACATTTTTGGAACTATTGACCGCTTTCAAGAAAGCAAGGAAACGCGTTATGGCGCATTCGATGCCCCAGAAGAAGGCGGTTCATTTGCGCCATAACGTGTCGAAATCCGTTCAGGCAATCCAAAGTTATAGGCGATCGAAATTTCAAAAACCCGCATTGAGAAGTGGTCACATAGGGTTGTACGCTGACGCGTACACCCTGATTCCAGATTTTTTTAGGTTACATCAGTGCAACCTAATATGCGCTAACATGCAGTTGGTGCCTCTGCGTGCATGCTGAATTGGCGACGGAGCGATTCACCACAGGTTGAACGCGATGACCACGCCTCTGTCGCCCATGAATCCCGTGAAGAGTATGCCGTAGACGCCGCTCAATGCGACTTGCATCGCGAAAATGGCCATGCCACAGAGCGCCAACCGAATCTGTGTCCATACAGGAAGCCCGTTACAGAAAGACTGCTTGCTTACAGTCTAGTGTAAAGTACGAAAGAAGAACTAAAGCAGACTCCCAGACATTCATGCTGAAAACTGGTCGAATTAGACTAAATAGGCCCCAACAACAAACGAGAGCCTTGGAGGAAGTGAAGGCCTAGGTAGGTGGGGTGTGTAGGCCAATGATGTGGGTGGAGGGGCGTGAGTGCCTGTCATGTGGGCGTGGGGTGTGAAGATCTGGCCACTGGGGTGTAGTTCGGCAGCATCGTCAAATGATTTGCATGAAAGATGTGTCTGTAACAAAACAACTGCAAAACACTGCTTATGGACAGGACACCTCGATGAGCATGGCCTGGCGCTCCTCCTTCCTTCCCCGCTTGATGCGCTTGTTGTGGGCGATGAGGTACGCGACTGACACGACGTAGCAGCCGGCGGACGTCAGGGTCATCACCGTCAGCGCGACTCCCGTCGACAAGTAGTAGACGAACTGCAATATCAGCTCAGTGGTGACGCAATTACTACCCAGGATCCAGCTGCGTGACTTTTCTGCCTACCCAGGTGGCATTATTGGAGGGCAGCGATGTCACCAAAAATAAAAATTTAATTAATTAAATAATTCAAAATAAGATTTTAAGTACATTAAAAAACAAAAATTGTTAAAAAAATAATTCTGTTATGCAGAATTTTTTATTAAAAATTAAATAAATAATTATTTGGAATTTTTTAAAAGTTAAAAATTAAATAAATAATTCTCTGCAATATTTTTTTAACAATTTTTTAATTACACGCTTAAAAAATTGATTTTTTAACCGCCTTTTCAAGTAGTTCATGGCAATTTGTCTTTTTCCATCGAATAGTGGTGTTCATTTTGTCTACCTCTACAACCATATCATCATTGGCATTTTGTTGCCATCAAATTTATTGTCTTTCCTTTCAGTCCTGTCACACTCAGTGGAGGGTGTGTTCATTTGTAATCATTTCAGTAGGTTTTAGAATGGACTCATCCATTGTAAACATTGGAATGGAAGGAAGTGGTGTTCTTAGCACATGACATATGACGCTGTACATTGAAATTAGTCGGGTATAATGAAGTAATCGGTGTGCTGGACAGTAAGTGTGAGTGAGTGAGTGAGAGTGTGAGCAAGATTGTGCGCGTAAGTAGCCACAAAAACTCTCTATCACAAATCCTAAGTCCCCATCTCACACTCAGCCTCGTCTTACAGCTCAATTGACACATTGGTAAATTTAAAGTTCGCTCGGCAGTTTAATTCAAGGGTCTACTTCATTGAGACGTGACATGCATAGTGCATTGCCATGCGCGCACCGCATCAGATACTTCTCTTCTCTTCAATGTGTAGGAGTCCACTTCATATGAAGATTTGCTTGCTCTTGAAGAAGGTGTACTGGGGTCATCCACCTTACAGTAGATGACCTCACAGGAGCCCCAAGGTGACGGGCATGGATTTGTTGCATTCTTGCATGCATGCATGCTACCACAGAAGTATGTACATGCAGCCCAAATGCACACTTTAAAAATACCCAGTTAAAAAATTAGTTAATTAAATAATTTAAATAATTCTTGAGAATTCTTTAACTTTTAAAAATTAAATAAAAAATCATTTCGAATATTTTAATAATTAAAAATTAAACAAAAAATTATTTGGAATTTTTTAATAGATAAAAATTAAAAAAATAATTCATCAGCAATTTTTGGTGACATCGCTATTGGAGGGGGTGGGTGAGGGGCTTCTGACAAAAGAAAACGACGTGTGTTGAAGTTGTGGCATCTGGATGACTTTGACGCTATGGATTTCGGAGGTATCTTCGAATCTTTGAGCTCTGTTGACGACTTGCAAAGAGCGGTATAGTACACTCTGCATACCGCATCTTGTACATTAGATCCTCCAATGGTGCCACACCCCCAACAGTGCCACTTCTTACCCCTCCCCTCCCAATGGTGCTGCCCTAAAACACTGTTTCTGGGTAAGGGGAGATTGAAGCTAAAGTGCCCAGGGCGGCGCTGTTTGAGTATTTACAGTATTCACTGAGCGCAATACCGGGTTCTGATTCACAATCCAAGACGTGACGTTGTTGGCGTGCACCACAAGAATTGGTTTGTTGCTGAAAACTTGCACGGGCCATTGCCACAGGCCAAAGAGAACCATGAACCAGCAAAAGTATCTAATCCACTTTTTCGTCCAAACCTGCCAAGCGAGCAAAGTCACTTGGCCCATAAAAGGCGTTTCGCCAGCCTTAGGTACCTTTTTGCTGAGCTCTGGCATGACCATGACCATCATGCGGTTGATGGCGATCAGAGTAATACCCAGATTTTGGCCCATGCTGACGCCAGCGCCCATGGCGAAGATAGCGTAGCTACACAGGGACGTGCAGTTGTGTGATTGAATACAAAAATTGTTGGCTATTGAAAGGATACATTCCATTCAACACTTCTGTTCACAAAGCACGGAGTAGTGTAGTGCCCCCTGCGACATCCTCCAGTAGTGCCTCTCTCCGAAGGTGCCGATTCAGCAGTGCACCCCCCTCCCCCCACAATAGTGCCCCCCTTGTGGATACGGTTGCAACTGCAGTGCCCAAAGGCACCTTTGGAGGATTTACGGTATTAGAACTGTTGCTATCTTTGCAGGTTTGTCATCTTTTATTTGCTGGTAGGTGTGCTTTTGTTGGTTGGTTGCCAACTGCGTTCCCTGGAGTGGACGGCTCTGTCGAGGGGCAAGAAAAACTCGTGCGTGAGGAAGCCCCAGAAGTTGGGTCTCTCGAAGCCGTACGTGACGACAAGGCTCAGGAGGTCGAGACAGCCCAGCGGCACGCTCAGTCGGAAGAAGGCGCCGTCGAGAGGCGGCGTCGACCGGTGCCGAATCAGCACCGCCAGCAGCAGCACGTAGAGGAGCACGGAAAACGGTAGCAGAGCCAAGAGCACAAGGTCCAACGCCGTCAGGTACTCGAACATTTCGGCGAGAGCAGAGACCCTTTTCTTTGCCCGCAACTCACAGATGAGATGAGACACACTGCACGAAGTGCCTCGTCACCAGGACAACAAGAGCGAGCGACTCGAGCGAAGGAGGCTCGTATCTTCGACCAGTGCGTGACTCGCATGGTCATTACGGACACACACGCAAGCAATTATGATGTCCTGAGGATCGGCAGCTCAGCAGCAATGCGTGCGAGCTGTCAATGTCAGTATTGGCAATGTGCCAGTATGCCAGTACAAGTGACACCACAGCGGCTGGGGCCGGCAAATGCAGAGGCGCGTCAACCAACAGTGCAAAAAGACAACCCATTTGCTTGCGTTTGCTTCCTGCCGTTTGCAAAAGGAGTGATCAAAACAGGGGGGGGGGGCACAGAAACGGTTTCTGGCCGCAATGGTGCGATGGGCTGACTGATGACACCAGCTGGGCTTACTGGGTCGTTCTTACAGTTGTCAAATCGGCCCAAGCACAAACATACAAACTCACGACTCGTTGAACTTACAAAAGCGAGCGACATAAAAGAACAAATTGGTTGACAAACTGGGACCATGGGGAAACATAGGTATACCTAGCCCCTGTCGCCGCATCGCCCTCTTCGCCCCCTCCCACAGTCGCCGCAGCCCCCTTTCTGCGCTACTGCTTCTCATTCCCGTTCAATAAAAATAAACGATCTTGAGAATGTCGTATATACCCAACGCAAGCTTGAAAATTACAAAATAATCCAGATAAATATCCAAAAATGCAGAACAACGCCATTAGCGGTGTCGGCACAAAATCGCGCGCGTGGGTGTGACGTATGCGCGTCGTCTGCGCCCCGTTCGCACCCCCCCCCCATGTCAAGTTTTCAAACGAGAACACGAGGATCGATCGCTCGCCGGCCGGTGTGCCGAAGGAGGGGTGGGTGTGTGCATACAAGTGCGCGCGCGCCAGCAGTTCACAGCGTATACACTTCAGCAGAAGCCGTATAGCGAGTGGAGTTCTCCGCAGTAGAGCGTTGACGCGCCCAGAATCACGGAGCAATGCTGGAGTACTCGGTGGACAGCGTCCTGGTTCAACGCGATGCCGTTTACGACCTCTGTGCAACTGTGGCCAACCAGTTGACGTCACACCTGAAAGACAGCACAAAGCAGAGCGGAATCAAGTAAGCTGGCAAAGAATGGAATGTGTGCGTGCGTGCGTGCGTGCGTGCGTGCGTGCGTGCGTGCGTGCGTGCGTGCGTGCGTGCGTGCGTGCGTGCGTGCGTGCGTGCGTATGGAAATACGTGTAGTGTGCACGTCTAGGCAGCTGTGCCAAGATATCTCGCATCTGGTTCAAACTGCTGCATGTCACGTTACAAGTTTGCTGAAGAACGCTACGCAATTCGATCTCGAACCTCAAACTCCTGGCAACGGATTCAGGTTGATTAAAGCAACGCATCACCACACCCTTCGTTCGTTTCCGGACAAAATTTTCAGCTTTAGGTCTTTAGCGGCAGTTTTTGACTCCTGTGTGCTGCACTTGCTCAATCTGCTCAGACAGCTGCAGCTCAACAAGGACTCGTTCTTTTTCCGTTGGACACTGTTCGAAAAACAATTGAGAAGTTACGCGCAGGCACTGCAGTATATGGTGCGCGTCTGCAACGCGACCGGCACACTCTTGGCGGACTACCCTTCTGAGGAAGTACTTACTTTGTACATTCCTTCACTTTATACGTGTATACTTGGAGAATGGGGTGTTTTTACAAATTCCTCTTGCACATACATCCCTCTAGATCATGCCGATAGACGAGAACGAGCCGGTGAAGGACTACGTGCTCTCGGCCATGGCGGACGCCCAGGAGCTGGACCCCAGCTGCTTCTTCGGCAGAGCCATCGCGCTTCACGTGCTTTTGATGGATGGAGGAGATGGATTCGTGCTCGAGAAATCCGGGAAATGTTGCTCCGTTTAGCACTGCGCTTCCGTTCGGAAGTACGAGACGTTCGCGACTTCGGTGCTGGCGAGTTACAACCGAGACAGAGAGGCGCACGTGGTGCGGAAGGCGCTGGGCAGCGGCCGGTACCTGCTGTCGCCCGAGGAGCGCGCTCGCGAGATTCGCGCCCTCTACGCGCACGTGGACGCGAAGCTCTGCAAGGGCTTCTGGGGAATCGCCTCCAGTGGCATTCTCTATGTGAGCTGCCTGCTCCCGCATCAAACACCGCCAGTAACTCCAGCCCGGCCAGACCGAGGAGGGGTACCTATATGACACTTCGGAGCACCGTGGGCAGACGGGTTCTACAGAACGACAGGTACCTCGTGGATGGGGGGGGGGAGGGGTGAGTCAACCAAAGTCAAACTGAGCCTCCAAAAACCTCCCCTCCACCTCCACTCGACAGGTTCTAGACACGTGGCGGAAAAAGATATGAAAAACGACGCGACGAAAGAAAAATGCCAAATTCATTGACTACGCTTATGGAGAGCGCGAACCCCGTCGAGTTGGCGCTCTACCGTATGGCCAGCTACAACCAGGAGCCGACGTCGTCCTTCAAGCAGCAGCGACGCTCAAAAGTTGAGGGATGTTGCCAACAAAGAAATGAAAGCACTGGTTGAGAACAAGACCTGCGAGCTGTGCCGCTTGCCAGCTGGACGCGAAGCGAGAGGCCGTCGCAGAGAATTTTCCGAGCGAATCGAGACGCAGACGTGGCTCAGGGGCTTTACGCAAAGACCAGGCGTCGACTTCTTTGACACGTTCGCGCCAGTTACGTCAGCTTGAGACCGCTCGTCTACTGATCGCGATTGCTGCTTGGACCGGCAAAGTGCTGCACCTAATGGACGTAGAGAGAGACGGCGATTCTTGAAATAATCATGGAAGACTTCAAGAATCGCCAGAACCCAGTGTTGCGCAAGAAAATCGGAACCAAGAACACCGAAATTCGACACCGCTTATGTCAGTGTCGTCGGAGACACAGTCGCCGAACGCACCCTCCACTTGGACTACATCCATCCCGCCCGACCCCCAAGATGTGTGCTGATCTACTGAAGAAGTCATTACCAAAGACGGCATTTCAGCGGCTACAAGCGAACTTGTAGTGTAGGACTCATCGTCCAGAAGAATTGTTCAATAGGTCCGGCCGGAAGCTGAGGAGGTAAATACCGGGCTGTTATCCACCCCCAAAATCTGAGTCTCCAATGTACCGGAAAGGTATCCACCCCATGCAATCTAACTTTGAAAATACTTTATGGTGCACGGAGCATCACAGCGGCACAAATGGACGACAGAGTACGCCAGCTGAACGAGCCCTGGCCCTGAATATCTGAGAAAAATGCAAGAATGGCAATTTTCTCACATTGATATAATTGTGTGGAGGGTGGTGCTAGCGGCTGTGGTAGCTAGCACGTCTAGTAACTCAGCAAATCGTTTAATGCATCGCTTTTCTTCGCCAACACAAAATTCTTTTAATTGATAGATAACCACATATTCGAGTAATTTTAATTTAATCGATTTATTCAATAACTATAAGTTACGTTTAAGTTTTCATTTAATGTTTATTATTAATTTGTGTTTATTAATTCGTGAAGTGAATGACATTTCGCAATCACGAGAGTGTCGACCAAGGTTGAACCTAGCATAAGTCAGAGTTCGCTTGGCTGACGCACTGATGAGAAGCGATTGATCTACCTATGTGTTCATGGCATGGTAAAAACGCTAACCCGTTAAATGCGTTAAAAATTAAAGAAAGCATACGATCCACACTTGTTCATAGCTATTCAGACCATGGGCGCGCGCGTACACATACATTACATGGGGTGGATACCTGCCCGGTACAGTGGAGACTCAGATTTAGGGGGTGGATACCAGCCCGGTATTTACCGCTGAGGATGCGTGCGTGCTAAAAGCAGAGAAGCAGACGAGATTGTGAAACTGTGCGTGGAGCGTGCACTGTTATACGTGATATGGCACTGAAGCACTGACGGTTGGAATTTATTGCAACCAACAAAGGCCACTAGCGACAGTGAAAGAAATTAGTAAAAAAAGAAACGATTTAGCAAAGCGAAAGCACACGTCCTGGTTGTGGCTGACTAAGAACGCGGTGCCGCGCGAGCCTGAGATCAGCCCGGTACACGCGACTGCTGAGCTACTCAGGCAGCTTCCACCAATGAGCCTTACGGTTTGCGCTCAATTTCCTTGGATTTAACTTTTAGGGTCAGAATCATTCTCACTTTGATAAGACGGGGGCAACAACATAGAGGTGGGGGTGGGGATAAGTTTAGATCAGACACATCTGCTGAATTGAGTGCTGAGCACATGATCATTGTTTTCTTGCACAAACCAACACAGAAAAACTCTAATCAGCCTTTGGTCGATTTTCGCAGAAACGGCTACACGTACCGCAGTTTTTTTCGTTTCTCAAGGAGAAGTTCTCACGAATTGTGGGGAGGGGGGTTGCTGGCGGTAGTACCCCCAGTTACATGGTTACGTTGCAAAGCATCACAAATGGTGAGCTGTTGTGGGGGAGAAATGGAGCGCTATGCACGCGCCGCAGGCGTGTCAGATGGACCCGCTGCTGGACGACATGGTGCTGTTTGCGTCGCGACTCCGCGCCGCCGGCGCCGCCCTCCGCTCCGTCGACTTCTTCGACAACCTGCCCCACTCCTACGACTCCTACACCGACGCCAGTGCCGAGTGCGCGAGAGCAGGACTCGTCAGTGTGCTTTCTTGGGCTCCACAACACTAAACCTCCGCCCCGACCCACACCCCTCTCCTTCACCCTTCTTCGAGCATGCTGCTGCCCGCCCCAAAGTATGTGCTCGGGCAACATTTCCAATTTATACCTTCCCCACAAGTCCCCTATCCGAAGCATTTCACCCGAGATGGTTCGGTCTCTCTATACCCTTCTCCACTCTCGCTGACCCCAGCTCCTGGCCTCAGCAGACCCAACGTACACCCAAGTACCTGACCCGGTTCCAAAATCCAGATGTGAGCCCGACTCTTTCTCTCAGTCTCCTCAGTCATGCAAGCCATGCGTTTAGGTGCACATCGAGCGTCTGCGCACATTGCTGGGCCTGGACTCCCTGGAAGACGAGTCGCGCTGAGTGTTGGTGTGCTCTCTCACTGGAAGAATCAGACTCACAGCTCATAGAACGGGAAGTCGGCGGTATTGATCAGAGTGAGAAGAGTGATCATTGAGAATCGTTTCATTTCTGTTGTGGGTTCAGGTTTAGGTTCAAGTTCAGGTTCAGCTTCTCATATCGGGTTGTCGACGTCACTACCTTTTTATACCCCCGCCGATCGCACGGAACGTTGCGCCATAAAAAAGCTTGAACGAGGCTCCCGAATAAAAAATCCAGCGGGGGGTCACGAGTGTGCTCACCGTCAAGTTCAAGTTTAGTCACAGATCAAGTTACCCCTTAGTCTAACGCGCCCCCACTTACCCTACCTTGCGCGGCCTCTGTCTGTGCCTCCATTTACCCGAACATGGTAGTTTCAAGTTTCAACTTTCCCACAATCGATTCTTCCGCTTCAATTAATTAGTCAATTAATTAATTTGGAAGAAGGAAAGAATGGAGTTGTCGGAAGCTGTGGAGCGGCCGCGCGTCGAGGGCGTCCGCCTGCGTCGTGGTCCCGTAGCGCTGAAATCGCCCGTTTTGGGCAGTATCGCGGTAACCGGCCATCACTTTCTCTTCGAACCTCTGGCAGAAGCTGATTCTATGGGCTCCGCAGAAAAGCAACAGCAGACCGGCGACGACGACGGTTCGGACCGGGCGGCCGCGAGAATTTGGGTGCGTCTGCAGTTTGCGTGTGTCGTCCGTCGCTTACCGGTGGCCGGTGCACGCGCTGCTGTGCTGCTAACACGCCCACCCTGCTGTCTCTGTGCAGCTGCTGCACCGCGCGGTGGACCACTGCTCGGCCGAGCCTTTGAACCGGGAGCGCCCAGAGCTCGGGGGCTACCTGACGCTGCGCTGCAAGAACTTCCTCATCTGCGTCTTTGAGCTGCGCAGCCTCTCGGACGCCTACTGCACCGCCCGCTCCGTGGAGATCCTCTCCAATCTAGGTACGGCCAGCGTCTACTACACCCCCATCCCCGCACCGCTCCCGAAGGTGGCACGTGCGTGTCTCCTGGTTTGGATAAAGTTCTTAAAATGTGTATGAAATAAAAAAAACTCTTCCTAATGCGCCCAAACGTGGTTGGATTGGAAGGCGGAATAGTGTGCAGTTTGTCAGCCACTGTGCACTGGTGCAGTGCGTGTCTTGGTGCCACCATCGTGCATTCGGTGATTCGCGCAGACGACCTCCGTCTGGAGTACCCGTTCTTCTACCGGGCCGACTTTCCGCTGCCGTCGGAGCCGGGCTGGAGGTCGGTGGGCGTGGAGCAGGAGTTCGCCCGTCTCCAGCTCGTCACCGACTTCTGGCGCCTCAGCAGCGTCAACCGACACTTCAAGGTCAGACCTGCGAATCCCGCCCATACGCACCGCCCTAATATGACCGATACCAGGTTACACAGAGCTCAAAGCGGTTTGAGGTCTTTTAAGAGCTTCATAAATTCACCCAGATCAGTCAGCTTGTTGATGAACAGGATGAGACCGCTCTGGCCTATACGCATCATCAGGTACAATCTGTCCAGCTTCATCCATTGGAAAAGTGCCTCACTCCTAGGTTTGTCACGCCTTAGGCCCTTAAAAGTTTCAGGTGAGTCCCACCTATCCAGAGCTGGTGATCGTGCCCAAGACCTGCACGGACGACATGCTACGGGCGTCGGCCGTCTTCCGACAGGGCGGTCGCTTTCCTGTGCTCGCCTATTTCCACAGGGATACGAAGGTGAGGCTTACGTACGTGCTACTGTGCCATGTAACGAGTGTCTCGAAACGTTCAGCGTATAGACACGTCGAGTATTGGCGCATTCCGTACCGTAGGCATGTCGTCAATGCTCTGCTGCCCTTTCCAATCTGACAAAAACTCTGTTTTATGTTTCTCTAAGCCTACCCCGGACCCCACCACAGTACCGGATGTACACGCGCGCTTATACCACCTCCCACGTCTGTCATTCAGGCACGCTCATTTATCACGTTTCTGCTGTACATTGCAACACTCATCCGCATTCTTCGTTCAGTGCGCTCTGATGCGCTGCAGTCAGCCACTGGTGGGCGCGGCGAACCGACGCTGTCGCGAGGACGAACAGTTGCTGAACGCGTTGCTGACCATCCAGGAGCAGCCGATGAACGTCAAGGGCTTCATCGTCGACGTCCGCTCCGCCCAGGCAGCCGCCAACGCCAAGGCCAAAGGTCTGCAGGCGCCAGTGCCAGTGCGTGCGCGTACGCTCGCGCGTCCGTTGGCGGCCAGGCGGCGGCAGCGAGCCGGACATGTGGTACCCGCGGTGGAAGCGCGCCCACAAGCCAGTGCCCCACTACTCGGTGCTCAAGGCCGCGCTCGCCAAGCTCGTTGAAGGTGGGCGGACGCACGAAGCGGCATGCACGCAGGGCAGCGTATGGTCTAGTGGTAGAGAATCGGTCTCTTGCGCGCACGGTGTCTGGGTTCGATTCTTGATGGATCCACTAGATCGAGGACTTCCATTTCTATGGATTTTCTCGTGCTGTCGCTGCTCTAGATTAGAGATGTCGTTCGTACATATGTATTTAGCTAGTCATGTGGTAGAGATGTCGTTCGTACATATGTATTTAGCTAGTCATGTGGCTCTAGACAGGAATCGTCATAGAGATAGATGGGCATGCTATATGGGCCATTGACGGCCTCCTAGCGTTGCCCCTAATCCAACAACAATGCACGCACGCACGCACGCACGGGCGCACGCGGGCGTGCCTTTCCAGCAGTGAACGAGGCGTCGCTGCAGCCTGCGAGCGCCAGCACGGGCCTGGTGGCCGCTGGCGGCGGCGGCGGTGGGCTGCAGGCCTCGGCGTCGGCGGCGCTGTCGGCGGCGGGGGTGGCCGGCCCGTCGTCGTGGCAGGGCCGGCTGGCGGCGACGGGCTGGCCGGCGGCCGTGGCCGAAGTGCTCGGCTGCGCCTGCGTCGTCGCGCAGTGCCTCGAGCGAGAAGGTGAGGAGCGCGCAGGTGGGTCACAGCCAGCAGCCCTCGGCCGACTCTCTCTCTCTCTCGCGCGCTCTCTCACGGTCCTTTCTCCTCGCTCGTCGCTCAGTGGAGTGTCCCTGTCGTGTTGCGATGTCGGCAGTGACTTTTTCCCGCCCCTCGTGCACACCGCGCACGCACACGCATGCTTGTGTGGGGCTGCGCGTTCCTCTCACCAACTATTTGACACTGAACTTTTTTCTTTCGAGAAGGATAAACGTGGCTGAAAGGCGACTGAATTGGCAGAGGCGCCCGTCGTCGTGCACGGCGAAGGCGGCAGGGACGGCAGTCTGCAGGTCACCTCGTTGGCCGCGGTGATTCTGGATCCCACCGCCAGAACGATTAGAGGGTGCGTCCGCGTTTCGTCCACACTTTTGTATATCTATCCCAAACCGACAGTTCAGTCTGCAAAGCCTGATTGAGCGCGATTGGGTGCTGGCCGGCCATCCGTTTCGCTCGCGAACGGCGCACAACGCGTACGGGACGGGCGATCAGACCGGACCCCAGGAGGGCCCGACCTTCCTCTGCTTTCTCGACTGCCTCTGGCAGGTGCGTGCCTTCTTGCCTCGGCCTGCCTGCCTGCATGACGCATATCTCTCCATCTCGCCACATATGCACCATAGTCACACACGGTCGTGGATGTGACAGGCAATATGCAGCAGTCGGTTAGAGCGTTGCTGCGCCACAGGTGTACCAGCAGTATCCCTGCTCGTTCGAGTACTCGGAGGAGCTGCTGCTGCTGCTGGCCGACAGCTCGTGCGCGTCCGACTTCGGCACGTTCCTGGGCGACTGCGAGCTGGACAAGCAGCTGCACGAGGTCAAGGGCAAGACCCTCTCCCTCTGGGACTACCTCAGTCAGCCCCAGGTCCTCCAGGCGTTCGTCAATCCACTCTACGAGCCCACCGACGGACCCATCTGGCCCTCAGTGGCCCCGCAGAGTCTGCAGCTCTGGGACAGGTGGGTGATCTCTTCCCTGGTCCTGAAAGCTGAGCATTATCTACATTGCACGTATCAATCACCCAATGTCGGTAGTCGAGTGGTGTCGGTAGTCGAGTGGTGTCAGCAGCACATAAAGAAGTTTGAGAACTCGGCATAGGAATAATGAACAGTGCCAGTGAGGGAGGGAGCGTTGCGCTGTGCGCTGCGCTGTGCTGTTGCGCTGTGCTGTGCTGTAGTCGCATGGAACTCTGGTGCAAGGTAGTTGGCCTCTACAAGACGCTTCCCAGTGTCCAATATTTCGTCAGTGTGCCGATGTGGATTACAGCAGCGAGTTTGTTCACATGCCTGCAGACTGTACTTCCGCTTCTGTCAAGACTGGACGGAGCGACTGGAATGCGACAAGGCGATCGCTGCATGGAAGCAGAAGGAGACGCAACTCATCGCGCAGGTGGCCAACGCCAGGAGGTGGGTGGTGGTCCTAATTAATTAATGGTTCGCCTTAATGTTTGTAGGTATCTGTGTAAGTTCTCTTTGCGTTTATCGTTCACTGTACATTCACTGTGTTGACACCAGCGTTCAACCGTTGGTGACGTGGGCATTAGCATTCTTTAGACAGCTCATAGAGCTGGAACGAGAAGCGGTCGGCAAGAATCTGGTTCCGTCCAACTAGAGCGCCAATTTCCAATTGATGAACCCAGTGGATTGACACTTAATTTATTTGAGCAGACTTGTTTGACCCGTCATGCCATTCCTCGTTTCATGCACGGTTTTCCCATTCGAATCTGCTACTCTGTCCGAATTTCTAGAAAGCGATTTTGTCTTCATCTGTGATATCGTTTATTGGCGTGTGGGTGACGCTGCTCATTAGCATGCTCTGTCGCTGTCAAGAAGCAAATATGTCGGTTGCGTAAATCACTTGACTGCACTACTTGGTGGTCACTGCAGTTTGATCGCCCCATTTTATATTTGATTGGAACGCCACTTTTCACCACTTTGGGCCTTTATCCCCTGAACGCTTCCATGCTAGCTTTTGTTCATGTCAACTTGCAGCTTCAGTATCGCTCCACGATCGGCTGAGGCGTTCGGATAGGTCGAGGAGTCGCCGGCGGTTCTTGCTTCTTCAGAAGGGATTTCAAGCGCGTGAATTTGAGAGTTTCTTCTCTTAAGGAAGTGCTGCACATCAGAAGCGTATAGGGGTTGTTGCACGTGAGCAAGTCGGTCGCTGCCGACGCCAGGAATCGCCACGTGCTCCTCTCGCGCTCCGATGCCAACACAGCAACGAGGAAACTGGCCAGTAGTACGCAAACGACATGGGGAAGAGGTGCATCAGTTGTTGTTGTTGTTGTTGAGTTAGTGGCAACGCCAGGAGGCCGTATGGCCATATGGCATGCCCATCTCCATGAAGCTTTCCTGTCTAGGGACCGCGTAATTAGCCAAACACATTCGGAAGAACGCCATCAGTAATCTAGGGCAGCGACGGCACGAGAAAATCCATGGATAGGAAAAGACTCGTTTTTAGTGGATCCATCAAGAATTGAACCCAAAAGTACCGTGCGCGCGCGCAAGAGGCCGATTCTCTACCACTACGCCGTCCGCTGCCCTGGTAGTGGTGCAACAGTCACTTGCGCGCACGCGGACGCACACACATGAACTTGGCTGCACGCCCTCCCCAAGTTGACAAGACCCAAGATGGCCAGCTTCAGTTCGTCTCTGCTCTTTCTCGACTGTGTGCTCGTCGTTGACCACCTCTTCAATTGTGCTTGCCTTGCCAGTGGGATAATCTTCAGGTAGAGGCAAGACATGCAGATGCACAGTGTGTGTGACGAGCAGCAGAAGTGACAGGCCCTGAGCAATCGCAAAGAAAACGCCTGCGGCTTTGACGCCGACATAAGTAGAGTTGGCAATGGGGTAGAAGTGCCTCTTTCCTGGCAGAATCAAAGGAACGAAAAGGAAAGGGGGCAGCAGCCATTGAATCAGCAGCAATTGAAGAACCCGGCGCGCTGACCAGAACTGAACAAGTCAAGTTGGGTACTGCACCTTGCTCGCCATAATCGCATGGACTGACTCACTAGTGAACAGACTCATCGGCCTTCCCTTCATCCAAGAAGACACCCTACTATGCTGCGTCGCCCTTACGCCGATCCCTTACGTTTGTTAAAATTGAGGTAAATCGCTCTGTTTAAAACTGATTCAAAAATTCACACCCACAGTACCCAAGAAAAGTTGTACCTTGCAGTGCTGTAGGGGATGCACGATCGCCGTGAATCGGTTGAGGGACAAGGCCAGCAAGCCCAGAACTTGGGTCGCTCGCAGTTGGTAGGCGAACGCGGCGCCCAGCTTGACTGCGATCTAAGAAATTGTTGCGCAACAATTGGCAAAATCCATTGACTATCTTTGTTCCAAATTTGAGCCAAACAGACCTATCACAGCTGAAGCGTCGACACAATTGGGACCCATAAACAAACTTTTATATCCACATGCCACTTCGATGCATACCTGTAACCGGGTCTGGAAGAGTGAGTGGGGGGGGGGGAGTAAATGGCCGAATTCTGGGGGGGGGGGGCAGCTGGCCATTTTTTGAGTTATACTGGTACTTTTGGTCAAAAATGGGTATAAATAGGGTCTAAACAGTTTGATTTAGCTTTTTAATGGTCATATAACACTGAAAAGCACGGAATTACACCAACATTTACTCACTTTTATCCTTTTAGACAGAGTGAAAATCCCTTGGAAAAAGTTCTGGTGGGGGGGGAGGGTTGGAGGGGGGTTGGGTGGGTGTTGGAAAAATAGTGGGGCCCCCCACGCCCCCCCCCCCCCAAAACCCACCCCAGTTACAGGTACATATGCTTCGATGTTGTTCATCACATTGTAAAATGTACACACGTCAGGTCAGGTGCAGCACAGATCGATTCAAACTAGGGCCCCTTGTCGCATAGGGCCATTTGTCCCTAGAGAGCCCCTTGCCCACCACCGCTGTTTACAATCTACAATTTATCTGTTTTGTATTGGCTAGTAGCGCCTCTTCTCACACATTCAGAGCGCCCAGTCTCCGTTCCACTAAGCGCATTGTTGCGCAGACGCGGTCACTCACCGGATTCAGGCTGGTATAGAACTCGCGGCCGCAGCCCCAGAACCGTAGCTTATTCATGAGCCAGGTGCGCGTAAACACCAAAAAGTCGGCAATACCAATTGAGAGGATGAACGTAAAGAAGGCGGAGCGAAACGTCTCTGAGCCGCGGCGTCTGCACCTTACAATCGCGACCAGTACGATGGCGTAGAGCAGCATTGAAGGCACCGTAAAGACCATGGACGCGCTAATTTGCACGCCATGCGCGTCCCGTATGGAGAAACACATTTTCGGGTAGGTATACCAATTTAGTACTCGCAGCGAGCTCGAAGTCTTACCGTGCACACCCTAGTATGTCTTCCCCGGTCGCTTTCCGTTTCTTTCAACACTTACGAAGGTGTGCGTGCTGCTCAAAGTCCGTTTATCGGCTTACTTTACGTGGCGAGTTTCTGCAATTGACGCACACGGTGGCTGATCACAGACCCAATGGCAGCATTCACAGAGGCGGTCACTCCCTAGGTGCATTGTTAGACGAAATACAGTTCCAAATTGCGACACGAGTCATGGTGACACCTGGGCAACTGGCGGTGGAACAACGAGTACGCAAATACCGTAAACCCTATAATTACTCCCTTAGCTCCCCTACCTACAGGGCATTGTTTCTTATCCCCGCCACTCACAATGGTATACTGAAGTCGTTTTTGCAGGCGAATTGAGTTTGAGCAGTGTACCAAGATAACCAGCCATCTGAACATTCAATCTGAACAGGGTACTATGCCAGAGTTGGACATATTGCACTGCACATCTTGCGTATGCATGCGTGCGCGCCCATGCGGCTGTGACGCTACGATGACGGGTTTGCCGTCGATCTCCTTTTTGCGTCTTTAGCGCGCCAATGTACTGTAGCACGCTCTTTCAAAAACTCGTCCGATTTCCGCTAGGATCTTCCTTCTTGTGTGTGGTCGTCGTCGCTCGCGCAGAAGAAGGTCGATCGATGTCGCTGGGCCAGCTGGCGTCGTGGCGGAGCCGTCCGCTGAAGCGGGGCTCGCGGACGGCGCTGGGTGTCCCTGCCGACGTCTACCGGCAGAATCCCAAGCAGAAGGAGGACGAGCTGACGGACGTGACGGCGAAGTCGGGCTACGAGAATCCATGGACCAAGGACGAGCGCGAGTCGGCTCGCAAGATCCTACGTCTCGACGACCCCGCCAGACTCGAGGACTTCGCGAACAAGGCTGGTCCAGTTTTGCTCGTTGTGGCGGAGAGTGCAAGACATTGAAGAAATGTCATTGTGGTTCTGTTCATCAATCACGTGCGCAACAACAAATGAATTTATTGGGCGAATTGGTGGCAGCATAGTTCGCTGAATGAAACTGCGTGCGGGCGCCAGAATTTGCTAAGAGAAAGACTCGCGGGTTTCCACTCTATCTGCTATCTAACGCCTATGGCTCGGGGGGTTTTAGATTTTAGAAAAAATGACTGCATGCAGCAAATCAATAATGGAATGGCATCAAACGGACGCCCGGTTACGAGAAGGTGCCCGTCCAGCCACTACCCACGCTGTGCCAAATGGGAATGAATGAGTAAATCACGACTGTCTTTTAAATGTTGGAGGGACGAAATTGGGAGAATATGCGAATAAAATCAAAAACATGTCACCACCCATTCATGCTATTCTCTTGTCTAACAATGGCGCCGCCGGGAGCTCATAGCGCTCGGGAAGCCCTCTTATTCTCTTCGGGCACATTGTGTGGCATTTATTCTCATAACCTTTCAATTTCAATTTCCAATTTCTTCTCTCCAGCTGACGGAGTCTGTGGCTCGCGTGGCCGCTCGAAAGGAGGAGCTGAGGGCGGTGCAGGACCGAGCGGGGGGTCGACGACCGGCTCTGCCCAAGCTCTGGCACGTCTCGGCTGCCTCCACGCAGAGGCAGACCTGGTTCACGGACCTCGCCGGCAACGCGCCTCTCAAGCAGCTAGAGAAAAATGTAGCGACTTTTGAGTGGAATGGGAAAATTGAGTTTCATTGTGTGTGTGTGTGTGCGTGCGTGCGTGCGTGTGTGTGTGTGTGCGTGCGCGCGTGTGTGTGTGTGTGTGTGTGTGTGTGTGTGTGTGTGTCTGTGTGTGTGTGTGTCGGTGTGTGTGTCGGTGTGTGTGTGTGTGTGTGTGTGTGTGTGTGTGTGTGTGTGTGTGTGTGTGAGAGTGGAAAAGAAATGGGCAAACGCACGCATACGCGATTGCAGTGGCCCGTGTTCAAGAACAACAAGCACGAGATACTGCCCACGCTCTTCGAGCACCAGGTGCGGCTGGGGAAGGGGATGATTTAGTTGGGACATGGGGAAATTCGTTCGACCACTTGGAATTGTACCTGTCACTGTCATGCCTGCAACTGTGGAGCCCCTTCCCCCCCCCCACCAACTACGTTGCGTGTTTTTGCGTCCACTTCAGTGTTCTATCACACAAAAACACCTACATAACGCCGTTTAGACCTTGTTGTGATTTTGGTACATTTT
Source organism: Paralinhomoeus sp. GSCO2_6 (assembly GCA_030248085.1). Taxonomy (NCBI): domain Eukaryota; kingdom Metazoa; phylum Nematoda; class Chromadorea; order Monhysterida; family Linhomoeidae; genus Paralinhomoeus; species Paralinhomoeus sp. GSCO2_6. Next base: position 184,284 of record JASAMY010000059.1, read on the forward strand.
GACCAAAAAGTACCTCTCTAAACGAAATTTTGGTGCCGATTTTTCCGTTTTGACCATTCCCCTCCAACGTCTCTACTCCCAGACGTTTGCCCGGGATGGCTATAGACCCCTCCCCGCTCTCGACCCTTCCCCCCCCCCCACCAGCTTTTGACCCAACCTACACACATGGTCAGCCAGCTATAACCGGTTCAGGTGCCCCTATCAAGAGCGGTGTGGTTCTTGAAGAAGACGGTGGCCGTGTACCTGGCGGACGCCGAGCGTTCGGCCGGCGGCGCGGGCGCTGGCAAGGTCGGCAAGAAGAAATCGCAACCGCACGACCCGTTTACAGGTTTGTTGGTTTCGTTCGACAGGACACGTGTGGAGCCAGCCCCCCCCCCCTCCAGGATCGGACTGACCGGGTCTCGTCTCTCACTAGCAGCGGTCGATTGTGACCAGAGAGAGGTCATAGAGGTCACAAACCAACAAACAGGACACGTGTAACATATCTTCGTTGCTCCAACCAAAAATGTCAAAGAGCGTAAATGCCGTCTAAATCTCGCGTCGTACTAAGAATTCTGCTCATCTGCTAACAATTCAGAGTGGACGGCCAGGGTGGCGCAGTTCCTGGGGGCGGCGCTGACGGAGCTGCAGCAGCCGTCGACAGCTGTCGGCGCCGACAGCGGCAGCGCGCCCAAGGAGGTCGTGACGACTACTTCGGCAGACGGCTCCCAGTCCACCACTACGGCCACGACCCTGCCTGCCGCCGCTGCCGAAGACAAGAAGTCGATGTCGACAACGACCACGACGACGCTGCAGCAGCGTAGATGGCAGTTCGCCTGTCGACTCGGCAGACTCATGTTCGAGGTAAGGCTGCGCCACCGCTGGGGTTGGAGTGGGTGCAGTCTCTTTGGACGACCAAACTTGGACTCTTCTTTACTCCGTACTCTGGACATTCTCCTTTAGGAATTGACTTTGAAAACTTTTTTGGTAGAGAATGGTCTGCACTTGGTCACATGGTCCTGGGTTCAATTCCTGGTGGAACCAACTCAGTGGATTTTTTTCGAGCTTTGCTTGTCCTAGATTTCGCGTGATGTCGCTTAAACCACCGTTTGCAGTTAGCAGAACACATATAAAAAAAAACGGTTGTGAACTCTTTTATTTTACAGGAGGGTCTGTTGGACAGACACGACTTTATAACGTCGTTACTGAACCTGTTCGAAGAGAGACCGTTCGTCTCCGATCCGCACGGCGCCCATGACCAATTTCTCACGTTCTTACTGCAGGTTTGTTGTGGTTGAAAATTCGATTTAAGTGAATTTATTCACTTAATTCGCGAAATTTAGTTCGTCTCTTCGATGACCTCGTCGGAGCCGCTCGCTCGTCGACTCGCGTTCGTCGCCTGCCGAAAGCTGGCCGAGATTTGCGCGGCGCATCGCACCGCCGCCGAAAAGTCTTGATTTTTTTTACAATTTTTTCGACGAAAAAGTTTTGCGAATTTCCAATCTTAGCGGCGTCGAGCAGACGCTGGAGCGACTCAGCACCCGTTGTCTGGTGCTGCGTCCGATCGTGCTGCGACTCAGCGCTGTCGTCCAGGTTGTTTTCTTTTTTAAATTTCGAGAAAATAAAAATCGAAAGTAAAATTGAAAAATCCAGGCGGTGGTGTTCTCGTGTCCCACGGCGCTCGTGTGGAACTTCGTGGAGACGCCGACGTCGGCCGTCGACGCCTTCCACTGCGGCTCGCCCCTCGACCTCCTGCCCTGCGCGCCCTCCGCCCTCCCGCTGTCGCAGAGCCACTGCGCCAACACCGTGAGTAACTGAGTGCACGTCTAAAGTATCTCGTACTTTGCTCGACTACATTTCGCCACCGCTGACACCTCGCCATCGACACACTGGCGGATCCAGAAGGGGTAGAGGGAGGTCTCCCCCTCCTGTCAGCTCAGATTTGTGGGGGAGGTTGGGGTGCAGCTCAGGGGGAGAGGAAGGAAAGAAGGACAAGCATAGAGGCGACGCTTGCAGATTTTAAAACGTTTTCCTTAGATTAAGAGAGGCATTCGACCACGAGGGCATGGGAGCGTGCAGCCTTTGCTGATGGGGGGGGGGGGGGTTGAGAGTGTCGTTCGCATGACGTGGCGTCCATCGCTGTCGCACAAGACGTGACGACCCCGTCATTGTCACATTCGATTGGCCGGCGGCGATGGTACATGCAGTAGCCAGGCGCCGTGTTGGCGCTTGCAGACGCGCTCCCTGCTGGCCGAGTGCGAGGCGTCGGTGGTGGAGCGCAGCAGGGCGGTGGAGGCGCGCTGGGCGCAGCAGAAGGCGGCGACGACGACGACCGCGTCCTCTGCGGGCGACGGGGCGGCGGCGAAGCGGATGCTGGGGATCGTCGAGCAGTTGGACCGCTTCCAGTGCGAGACGCCCTTCCGCGCCGCACCGGCCGACCTGCGGCGACTGCAGGCCGCCGTCTTCGGCACGCCAGCGACGGATGCGGTCGAGAATGGCGACGGCAGACGCGGCAAGAGCGCCGGCGTCGACCCTGCCGAACTGGAGGTTACTTCGCTTGGCACTTGTTTGTTTGTGTGTGGGCCGCTTCTATGATTGCGTGGGGCCTCTCTCTCTCTGGTCACAATCGACCGCTGCTAGTGAGAGATGAGACCCAGTCAGCCCGATCCTGGGGGGCTGGCTCCCCTAACGGGCCGGAATTGTCACTGCCGCCGGGTTAGTTCCGCTGGCCGGCAGCTCAAGGCACTCGTCGGTAGTGTATGCGCGTTCGTGCCGGTCATACCTGTAACCGGGAATTGAACCTGGGGGGAGGGTTCGGGCACTTTCTGGGGGGCGGGTGGGGTGGGGGGTGGAAAATCTGGAGGAGGGGGGGTCTGGGAAGGAAACAAATAGGCACTTTTTGGTCGATTTTTGCTCAAAAGCACCATACAAAACACATTACCATTTTCAGTTTCAAATTTCTGGGGGGTGGTTGGGGGGGGGGGGGGGTGGTGTGGGTAGGGTCAAAACCAGCAAGTGCGTGCGTGCGAGAGCTGGCGTGGTCTTGTTGAGGCGCGACGCTCGAAGACGGTGGCGCTGCTCTGCAAGTGGGCGACTCGTCCCGAGCGCAGCGGCCGCGACCGCCAGATGCTCGTCGTCAGGCTGCTCGAGCTCGAGACCGCCGTCGACAAGGACGACGCCTACTCGCTGCAGACTCCGCTGGCCGACTTCCTGGACGCGCACACGCCCGCAGCCGACGGACGAGCCTTTGACGAGGAGCTGCGGGGCCTGACAGCTCTTTATGGAGACCTCATCCGCGCCGACCTCTTCTCGCACAACCGCTACGCGACCCAGCACTTCGGCTGCGGCGCGGCCGGCGCCTGCTCGGCAGCGGCCAGCGAACGCTCGGCCGTCCACCGCAAGCTCGCGCAGGTCAGAAACACGAACACTAGTTTGACATTGCCGACACAGGCCGTTGTTTGCTCCGCGAGCTCTCGGGCGGGTCCCAGCCACCCCTATGCACGTTCGCATGCAATAAGAGCGCGCATCCCCTGTTGTGCGAGCGAGTAGCGGGGCGGGAGTGCCTAGACAATGCCCTCTGCCACAAAGCTCCTCGCTCTCAATCTTGACCGTCGATCAGCGCTTGCAGATGACGGCGCTGGAGTTGGAGCGGCTGACGGCTGCGGGGGGCGACGCCGCGCAGACGGCGGAGAGGACGGCGCGTCGACGGGCGACGGCGGCGCTGGGCCGACACGAGCGCCACCTGCTTCACTTCCCCATCCCGCAGGACGAGCAGTACCGGCACGAGTGCAATCAGCGTCGACAGGTCGTGTACGGCTTCGGCGCCGGCGCCGAGAGCGCCGCCACGGCCGAGAAGAAGAAGGTTGTCGTCGGCGCGCCCGCGAGGAAGGACGCGCGCGCAAGGCAAGCTTTCAGCTGGCCCGCGAAATTTGCCGTCTCTGGCAGCGGCGCAGCAACGTGGAGCTGCCGACGCCTTCCGCCGACGGCTCGGCGGCGTCGGCACCGGCCGGTCCTCCGAAGGTCCGTCGCCGCGTCGCTGCCGAGACGGTGCTGGGACTGCGCGCGCGCTTCGACGCGCTCTCGTACTACGACCGCGCCGTGGTGCTGGGCTGGTGCGTCGACAACCTGGTCGAGCTGTGGCGCGAGGCGGCGCGGGCCGAGGGCCAGCTGCTGCCGTCAGCAGAGGCGGTCGACTTTCTGCTGGAGCTCGTCGACGACGCCCTCTTTCACGGAGCGTTCGTCGACCTCTTTGAGGAGGTACGCGAGGGTGTGGGGGGGGGGGTAGACTCGATTCATGATGGAGACTCTATCTATCTCGTGCTGTCGCTGCCCTGGACATACCTGTAACTGGGGGGGGGGTTTGGGGGCCCCGCACTATTTTCCCAACTCCCCCCCCCCGACCCCCCCCAGAATTTTCCCAAGGGATTTTCACTCTGTCTAAAACGATAAAAGTGAGTAAATGTTGGGGTTTTTCAGTGTTATATGACCATAAAACAGCACTACTGATGACCTGATGACTATGACCAAAATAACACTGTTTAGAGCCTATTTATACCCATTTTTGACCAAAAAGTATGAGTATAAGTCAACAAATGGCCATCGACCCTCCCCCACTTTTTGCTCCCCAGAGACCCCCCCCCCACCCAAACTCGACCAGCTACCCCCCCCCCCCCCACTCTTCCAGACCCGGTTACGTATGGGCCTGGACTGCAGGCAGCTGGTGTTCTTCCGAATGTCTTGGGCGACCCTCGTGGCTAGTGCCTCTAGACAGGAAGACGTCTTGGATACGGATGTAGGTATTCTAAACGGGTCCTAGGTGGCCTCCTAGCGTTGCCCTTAATGCACGAATAACAAGGGGGAGGGTCGGCTTCTGTCGCAAAAGTGCGAGTAATCACCGGCATTTGCAGAGCGTGGAGTGCCTACTGGAGTTGGAGGCTCGTCTGCGGGCGGAGTCGAGTCCGCTCGCCTGCGTCTACGTATTCCAGGTGCTGCACGCGTTCTGTTCCTTCTACCAGAAGCACTACGCCTACTGCCTGCTCAACGCCGATCAGAGCCGCGCCATACTGGCGGGTGCGTGCGTGCGTGCGTGCGTGCCAGTGCCGCTTGCCAGCCAGCAGCCCCTCTGCAGGCCTGTGTCGCTTCTTCGACTCGTCGGCGCCCGGGGACGCGAGCGGCGTCGTCAACGTCTGGCAGAAGTCGACGCTGCTGCTGATTCGCCGGCTCCGCGAGGACGCCGCCTTCCTGCTGCCTTCCGAGGCCGATGCCGAGCTGCCGACAGTCGTCCGTCGACTTCTGGAGACGGTCTTCCGCCCAATGGCGGACGCGTCGACTGCAGGCGGCGTAGGCTCCACGCATCACCACCACCACCAGTACGACGCGGGCTTTATGAAGGAGGATTTGGAGAACGTCAAGTTTGTGCAGTTTTTTTTGCGGTCTGGCGAACTGTTGTCAGTGTCAATGTCGACGTCGCAGGCGTCGCCTGGACGCGTGCGCGTTCGCGCCGTCGGCGCAGGCGCTGGCGCTGCTGACGACGCGGCCCTCCTGTCGGTACAGCTTCGTCGTCAACGCCATCGCCACCGCCACCAGTCCCAAGATGAAGACCGACCCCGAGGGGTGCGTCGTCGACAGCGGCACTGTCTATCTGCCTGCACGCACGCACGCAGACAACGTGATTCCTTCAGTCTCTCCGACCTCGGGATCTACATCGCGAACGTGACGTCGCTGTGCCCGGTATTGGCGGCCGACTGGATGCGCGCCCTGCAGGCGCTCTGCTGCTCCGCCTCGGTGCAGTTCGGCTTTGCCGACCTCCTACAGCTCGTCGGAGAGGTGCGCGCCTTTGTAATCATCCGGAACAAACAACTTACAAACCTGCCTTTAGCTAAACGACACGGCCGTGTGGACGGCTGTGGGCCGACTGGTGTCGGCCCTGGTGGCCGTCCACTGTCTGTCGCTGGACGAACTGCTCGTCAGCGTCGTCAAGCCCTCGCTCACCGAGGTCGTCAGGCCCCGCATGGGCGTCGACGCGCCGCCCGTGGGGCCCTCCTCGCTGACGCTCAAGATTCTCGAGGCGCTCTTTTGCGCCGCCGACGACGACGACGACGGATCCGTCGACGCCTGGGTGGGCTGGGGCGGCTGGTCGGTGGGTCGCCAACTGGGCTACGCGCTGGAGAAGACGACCCCGCGCGCCCTGCTCGGCGTCCTCCTAATCGTCTTCACCATTGGTCGCGCCGCACGGATGGAAATTGAAATTTTTGAAAATTTTAAAATTCCGGAAATTTTCAGTCGACAACGCGGCCGGCCAGCAGCAGGCGACGACGACGACGCTCGGCTGCCGACCGGGCAAGGAGACGTCGGCCTCGTCGTCGGTGCAGCTCCAGGCCTCCCAGTTCCTGACGGCCATCTGTCGGCAGCGCTGGCTCCGACGCCGCTTCCTCTACCAGCCGCAGCTGATGCAGGAACAGAATCTCATCCACAAGCTCATGCAACCCTTGAAGGTTTTTGAAAACAAAATGTATTGATAAAGTTTGTCGAATTATTAAAGGGGAAGTAATTTCGCAGGCGCAGCGACTACTGAAAATGCTGACGAGGGACGACTGCCAGCCGGCGCAGTGGCTGACGAGCCCCACGGTCGGCAGCGCCGGCAGCGGACAGCAGCTGCCGGCGCGCCGCCGAGAGGCGGTCGACGCCGCCCTGGCGAACCTGAGCGTCTGGACGCTGCGCGCCACCTTTCTCGACCTGGATCTCCTCTTGAAGCAGGTGCTCCTCGCCATCTCTTGATTTGGAAAAGATTCGACGTGCCCATACAGGGCGACAACGACGAGCTGTTGAACCTGATAGCGCAGGCGATTCTCCGCGCTTTCGTCGGCGGCGGCGGGTCGACGGGCGCCGCGGCGCCTCCCTCCTCGCCCTCGCAGACGACAACGTCGACAGTCGGCGCCGACAGGTGAGGAGAGGCGTCGACTGCGACCAATTGCGACTGCAGCTTTCTCGACGACAGCGACCTGCCGACGTCCGCGCTCCTGTCGACGCTCATGGAGCAGCTGCCGGCCAAGGTGCGCGGCTGCATTCTCCGGCGCGCGGCCGACATGATGCGCGCCGGCGCGGGAAGCGCCAAATCGGCGTCGTCGTCGACAGCGTCGTCGGCGTCGGCGTCGACAGCTCGCCGCCTGGGCGGCCCCCTGCAGAGTCTGCTGTTGACGGGCCTCCTGGCCGGAGACTCCCCGCCGGACGAGCGCGACCGTCTCGTCAGCGACTTCTTCGCGCAGATGCGCAAGTACGTCGAGCGCGTCCGGCAGGTCCGCGGTTTTTTTTTCAAAAAAAAATTCAAAAATTTGAATTTGAATTTTCCCGCCCAAATTTTGCCAGAATCGCGGCCTGCTCTACCGAGACGAGTTCGCCCGGGAACTGCGCGACGGCCTGAAGCTGCGACTGACGTTGGTGAGGAAAAATTGGAAAATGAGGAAATTGAGAAAATCCATCTTTAAATCACTCAGGTGGGCGGCATGTTCGACATGATCTGCAAGGGACCGAACGTCGAAGCGTGGGCGCAGTTGCTGTCGCAGCTTCTCCTGCACGGACTCGTGTGTCGCGAGGACGACAGGTTCGGTAGATGCAAGCAATGGTTGTACAATGTATGTACAATGTGTACGTGTGTATGCAATGTACGTATATACAACGTGCGTACAATGTACGTATGTACAATGTACGTATGTACAATGTACGTTTGTACAATGTACGTATGTACAATGTACGTATGTACATGTACAATGTACGTATGTACAATGTACGTAGACAATGTTCACAATGTATGTATCTACAATGTACGTGCATACAATGTACAATGCATGATGTACGTATGTACAATATACGGTACGGGTATGCGCAATGTGCGTATGTACACTGTTTGTATGTGCAATGCACAATGTACTAATGGTACTACTACTACACGCAACGGCAGGTACAATGTATGTATGTGCGTAGACACGCGAACCGCTTGTGCAGACAGTTGTTCGAGACCTGTCTGGACATGCTGAACACGCTGCTGCACGTGGCCGCCCTGCAGCCCGCCATCAAGGACAAGACCAGCGGTCTCTACGAGGGCGTTCTCAAGAAGATCAGGGTGGGTGTCGATCTTGCTTGATCGGATCGATCGATTATTGATTGATCAATGTTGCTGATCTCTCTCAGCGGGACCTGCACGATCGCTATCGGACGACGGCTGCGGGCCGACCCGCCCGGTCGGTGGGAGACAAGGCGGCGTCTGGGGCAATGGCGCTCGAGCAGCTCCTCAAGCTCGGAAGACACGTGGTCGAGATTGTGGCCTGCGAACCCTACGGCGCCCTGCCGGCCTCTGCCGGAGGCCCCAGCAAGAAGGGCACCGCCTCCAGCGGCTCCGGCTCCCAGCACACGGCGACGACGACGTCCAGTCGTGTGGTGAGCAACCAGGCCGTCAATGGCCCATATAGCATACCCATCATCTCCACGACGCCTTCCCGTCTCGAGCCGTAACATTAGCCAAAGACGTTGGCAAGAAGGCCACCTGTAATCTAGGGCAGCAACGGCATGAGAAAATCCATTGAGAGGGAAGTCCTCGATCTATGTAGTGGCTCCATCAAGAATCGAACCCTGAACCGTGCCGGCGCAAGAGGCCGATGCTCTACCACTAGGCCAGTCGCTGCCCCTAGTGCAAAGCGCGGCGAGGCGTATTATTGCAGGGCTGCCAGCCGTCTGAGAAGCAGCTCGTCAGTCCCTGGGAGCTGCTGGAGGGCGGGCGGGCGCTGAGCTGGAGCTGGTTCCAGGCGCGTCGCGTGGACGCCGCCTCGGACACGGCCCAGGACCGCGTGGCCGACGCGCTCCGCCACTCCCACTATCGCGAGCTCGAGCCCGAGGTCGCGGTCCAGCTGAAGCCGTTCGACGCCCGCCCCAAGTGCGCGCCCGCCCCGCCGCCGCCCACGCCCCAGCCGCATCAGCAGCAGCGAGGAGGAGCCTTCGGCCACCCGATGGGCCCTCCCGCCACGCCCTCTCCCCTCCAGATGCCGCCGGCCGGCCACGCTCGGCCCGCCCAGTCCCCTTTCCACCACCACCAGCATCAGCAGCAGCAAGTGCTCACGCCGCCTCCGCAGCAGCACATGGCCCCGCCGCCCGCCTACGCGCCCCAGCCCATGTACATCCCGCCTGCGACGTCGAACGTGCCTGCGGGTGGAGGACTCACAGCCCAAATGCTCACGTCCGCCCAGCCCATGCCGATGCCGGCCATGGAGCTGGGCGGCGGCCAGGCAAGCCAAGCCAGCTCCGTAGCGCACTCGGTGAAGTCGGTCGCCGCCGGCGTCGCGCCGCCCGCGCCCCCCGTCGTCGCCGCCTCGGCGCGCTCGCAGTCGCCGCGCGCGCGCGGCACCGGCTCCCGGGGCGGTCGCAAGGCGGCCAGCGCTCGCGGCGCCAACCGCAAGAACAGTCGGGCGGCCGCTGCTGCCGCCGCCGCCGCTGCCGCCAACTCTGGACATCAGCAGCAGCAACAGTTCCAGCAGGCGCAGCAGCAGCAGCAGCAGCAGCAGCAGCAGCATCATCTCTTTCCCAACCAGATGCAGCAGCGGCCCGCGGTCGCCTCGTCGCCGCAGCTGGCCGCCGGCGGCCCGTCCGCCTGGCCGCCGCAGATGGCGGTGCATCAGTCGACGGCGGCCTCGGCCTCCCTGCAGCAGTCGGCACCGGCACAGCAGACGCCTGCACGTCTTCTGGGCCAGCAGCAGCAGCAGCCGACGCAGCAACAGCAGCAGCAAGCGATGGGCGGCGGCCAGAAGGGACGCGAGGCGCTGGAGCAGATGCTGCGCGCCCGCCACCCCAACCAGCAGCCGCAGCGTCAGCTCCAGCAAGCGGCGCAGCAGCAGCAGGCGTCCTCGCAGCAACAATTGCTCGACCAACAACAGCACCACCAGCAAGCGCAGCAGCTGCAGCAAGCGCCCCAGCCGCAACACCAACAGCAGATGATGGGCGCCATGGACGCGTACGGCTTGCAGCAGCAGCAGCATCCCACGTATGCAGGGCGTGGCACACGCACGCACGCACGCACGCACGCGCAGTCGTTTCAGCATGATGCGTCAGCAATCGTTCGGCTCTCAACCAGCTCAGCAGCAGCAGTTCTACTCCCCGCCCGCGTCCCAGCAACAGCAGCAGCAGCAAGCCATGCAGTACCAGCAACAGCAGAGGTCAGTGTTCGCGCGTGCGTCTGTCTGTCGGTGCGTCGCTTTTGGAGTCAGAGTTATGCGTGGCGCATTGATTGCAGAATGGCCGCTGCCGCAGCCGGCAGGCAACCCGCCTCGCACCAGCCTCAACAGGCTCAGCAGTTCTATCAGCAAGACCCCAATAGGCCCAACTATTATTAGGCGCCTCGAAACGAGGTCCACCACAATCTCTGTCTCCAATTTAATTCTCGCCTGTTGAATTCTTTTAAATTATTTATTGTATTTGCTCCTCCTGTTGTCTTGTGTTGTACGCGTGTTAGTGTGTGTGCAAAGGCATAGCGTCGTGTGTACATACAGTCGACTCACACACAAGCTTGGGACGTACCGTAAATCCTTCAATAGTGCCCCAGAGGCACCATTGTCAAGCTCTCCTTTCCCTGGGCTACTGTTGGAGGGGGCTCTATGCTTTCTAGGAATTCAGCTGTTGAAATCGTCTCATCTCCTCGTTACACTTCTGTTCGACCACAAAGCTTTCAATAACTACACCTAGTGAGAAAACGAAACCACCAATAGTCAAAACACGCTGATCATAGCAAACAACGCTAAACTTTTGATAAAAACGCCGCCTATACCAACTTGTCAAATATCGAAAGTGCGGAGCAAAATTCCGAAAATGGACGCTGCATGGTGTGGTGCCCTCAATCCAACATGAGGGGGGGGGGGGTCAGATGCAGCAAATGCGCCCCTACGAATCTACGCACTACTACCCTGCAAAGCAAGAGCTACTCACCATAAGCTGCCACTACCTACGTAAAGCGCAAACGTCGCTTGGATTCCTAAAGCTTCTTGTTGTCGTCCGAATTTGCTAATTTTCAGATCTTTTTCGAATTTTTCAATTTGTCGTCTTTGTGTCAGTAATAGGTCTCTCGCTCCACCCAGCCTTTGGGGTAGCGTCGCAACAGGCAGCGTCTGATTTCGTCGTAGACGAAAATCAGCACGGAAAACGGCAGCGCAGGGAACCACCAAGAGAAACTGGAGTCGAAATTTTCAAATTTCAAAATGTTTAAAATTCGGATTCAAGATTCCTCACCGCAGGCCGTACATCCTGAAGCCGTTGTCCAGTCCGGGACAGTAGGCCATGAAGGCGGCCAGAGCCGTCTCAAAGACCAAGCCGAAGTTCAGAGTCCAGTTGCTGAAAGTCGAGTGCGTGCGTCCGTGCTTGGCGTGCGTGCGGCGCGGTGTGCGTGCTTGGCGCGCGCGCGCGTGTGTGCTTGGCGCGCGCGCGTGCGTGCTTGGCGGCGCGCGCGCGTGCGTGCTTGGCGCGCGCGCGTGCGTGCGGGGCGGCGCGCGCGTGCGTGCTTGGCGCGCGTGCGTGCGTGCTTGGCGCGCGTGCGTGCTTGGAGCGCGTGCGTGCGTGCTTGGAGCGCGTTCGTGCGTGCTTGGCGCGTTCGTGCGTGCGTGTGCTCGCTATACCTCATTCCCTGCTGAATGAGCGAGTTCCGTCGGGTCTTGCAGATGATGATGTCGGCCCACTGGACGATGACGATCGAGGCGAAGAAGGCCGTGTGACACGTGTGCTCCAACACCTTTCGACTCGCGTACGTCTGCAGTGTCGGGTGACTCGTGACACACGCACGCACGCACGCAGAGGCACGTACCCATTGCTGTCCGTACGAGTCCTCAAGGTCGTTGACGGCTTTGCTGTCCCACTGGGCGCGCAGGCCCAGAAGGCGGCGGGGCCAGAAGCCGTTGTCGGCCAGGATCACGGCGTACGTGAAGAAGCCCGCCGACGCCTGGATCATGCCGATCTGGCCGTACGCCACTGAGATCAGTCTGAATCATCGATAGGGGTGTCGACTACAGTCGGGTATGTGTCATGTCACACTTGTATCTGCACCCCCCCCCCAACCCCCGTTCCACAGGATTTCTAGCCTGTCCAGGCTGGCAACATTGCGTCTTTCATTTTTTTTGTACCAGGAAACTACTAACAGCGATACTTAGAGCCGATTTTGCGCAGAGCACCCGCGGCAGGTGTATGTCTGCGGCATGTGCTCCACTGTATGTACGTACGTACTGTGTAGTACTGTACCGCATGTACTGAGCTCTACCGCTGGCGCTTGTGCCCTCCCGTCCCTTTCCAGCCAACCTCTGATTGACGAGCTTGTCGTGCTTGGAGTCGCGCGGCTTCCGCTTCATGATGTCACTTTCCGCCTCTTCGTACGCCAATGAGATGGCGGGCCACTGAGACGAGAATTTTTTTTTTTGCACTCGGGCGAAATTCAAAACGTATTTCGACTCGATTTCGCTTTAGGAATTTTCGAAAAATTTCAAAACTGGCGCCCACCAGGTCTGTGCCCAGGTCGATGCAGAGGATGGTGACGGTGCCCAGGGGCAGGGGGATGTTGAGCAGCAGGAAGAGGAGGAAGGGACTGATCTCGGGAATGTTGCTCGTCAGCGTGTACGCGATCGACTTCTTCAGGTTGTCGAAGATCAGCCGCCCTGCGCAAGTTGCAAATTTGCATTTTTTTTTTGAATGGGTTGGGGGTACAGGGGGCACTTGATATCCTGGCACAGTTGGCAATGGGGTGGGGGCACAGAGGCCCCCTGTGCCCCCACCCACCCCGTTGCGAACTGTTCGACACAACAGTTCCTCCGCATATGTGCGCGAGGCCAGTAGTCTAGCGTTTACGGTAGTGAGAATTTGAAAAGCAGCGAAGGAAGAGTGACGGGAAGGGCAGCACACACCTTCCTCGACGCCGGTGACGATGGAGGCGAAGTTATCGTCGAGCAGGATCATGTCCGCCGCCTGCTTGCTCACGTCCGAGCCCGCGATTCCCATCGCCACGCCTACATACGCACCGGATACGCCACTACTTTATCTATCTGCAGAACTGTTCTTCCCACTCAACACACCAGACCAGTCTACCCTGCTGCACCCGTCACAAAATTTCGAGAGAAAAAGGTTGGGATTTGAATATCGCTCGACGTGGAAGGACCGGTCAGCACTTCTTAGTACTCGGCGAGCAGACTAGTGATTGGATGCGCACGCACGCACGCACTGGCTCGCACACACACACGCACACACACACACACACACACACACACACACACACACACACTGGCATGCACGCACGCACTGTCACGCACGAACTGGCACGGACGCAGGCACGCACAGCGCACGCACGCACGCACTGGCACTTGCACGCACGCACGAACTGGCACGGGCGCAGGCACGCACAGCGCACCCACGCACGCACTGGCACTTGCACGCACGCACGAACTGGCACGGACGCAGGCACGCACAGCGCACGCACGCACGCACTGGCACTTGCACGCACGCACGCACGCACTGGCACGGACGCAGGCACGCACAGAGCACGCACGCACGCACTGGCACTTGCACGCACGCACGCACTGACACGCACAGCGCACGCACGCACGCACGCACTGGCACTTGCACGCACGCACGCACTGGCACGCACGCACGCACGCACGCACTGGCACGCACGCACGGACGCACGCACCGATGTCGGCCTTCTTGAGCGCGGGCGAGTCGTTGACTCCGTCTCCGGTGACGGCGACGATCTGGCCTTGTCGCTGGCAGCCCTCGACGATGAACAGCTTCTGCTGGGGACTGGTGCGCGCGAACACGATCTCCTTGTGGTGGTACAGCACGTCGTCGAGCTGCTCCTCCGAGTAGTCGCGCAGCTCCGAGCCGTGCACCACGCACGCCTGCGCCTCCCTGAGAAACAACGCATCGATGACGATCGACGACACCAAAATAGGGGTCAAAATAGCGTTAGTTTGCTGTGTTTTTTTTGTCCTAAAACACTGAAGTACACAAAGAAACACGTCCCTTATTTATCCAGTCCGGAGAGGTTCAATTAAAAAAAAACGGTGGAGGGCACGTTGCGACTGCCAGTGCAGCACCAACCTGGCGTTGACCTGCTCGACCGGCAGTTCCATGCGCATGGCGATGTCCTCGACCGTCTCGCTGCCCTCCGAGATGATGCCGACGCTCTTGGCGATCGCCTTCGCCGTGATCGGATGATCCCCGGTCACCATGACCACCTGGAGGTGAACCAGCGGGTTGAAAAAGCCCGGTGTCGGTTTGTGCAATCCCATCCAACAGACCACAGTTCCTTTCCAGCCAGGAACCCACCTTGATTCCGGCCGATCTGCACTTGGCGACCGCATCCGGCACCGCCGCCCTGGGAGGGTCGATCATGGACATGAGTCCCACGAATCTCAGTCCTTCGACCGGGAAGTTGTTGGTCTCCGCGTTGAAGGGGTAGCCGGGCGGGAAGGCGTCCAGCGGCAGGCGGTAGTCGCAGAAGCCCAGCACCCTTTCGCCCAGGCCGCCCAGCTCCAAGTAGGCGCGGTTGAAGGCGTCCCGCATGGCGGCGTCCAACTCCAGCTCCTGCCCGTTCATGAGGATCGAGGAGCACCGATCGAGGATGCGCTCCGGGGCGCCCTTCATCACCAGCAGGTACGAGGGGTCCAGCTCGTCCTCCGTCTCGTGGATCGACACCTGAACAGATGGTGTGCGTGCGTGCGTACGTGCGTGCGTGCGTGCGTGCGTGCGTGCGTGCGTGCGTGCGTGCGTGCGTGCGAATGCGTACGCGTGAAACGCGTTACGTCAAGTAAAAAACCCTCCGCCAGCATACATACCTGGAACTTGTTGGTGGAGTTGAAGGGCACCTCGCAGACCTTGCGGTTCTTGGCGCGCCACTTGTGCACGTCGCCCAGCGACAGCTCGATGCACTTCAGAAGCGCGCTCTCACTCGCGTCGCCCGTGCAGTCGCGGCGCAGGATCGGCACGTCCTCCTGTGCGGAATGTGCTGTTTTTCGACTTTCGAAAAAATTTAATTCGGAAAAAATACCTGGCCGGGCTTGAACTCGGCGCGATTGCAGAGCGCAGCGATGCGGGCGAGACACATGAAGCTCTCGCTGTCGCGACCGTACTGCGCCACCGCCTGGTTCTGAAGATTTCGCGAAATTTCACTCTTTTTCACAAAAAATTGAAGCTCAAGCAGATCATAGTTCATGGTGGGACTTTCAGGGCGCCGCCATTTGGCGGAAAATTCGCAAAAAAATGGGCCAAGCGAGGGATAAATCGCCAATTTTTTTTGCGAAGGGAAACCAGGGGGGGGGGGAGTAAATTGAGATATCTTCGGGATGTAGATTTTGCCGGTTTTACACACACACTTGAGGTTCTGGAAAGCGAAAGACGTGGGGCACCCCGTCTTTCGAGACAGGGTCTGCCAAGTGTGGGGGTGCACCGCCCCCCCCCCCCCCCCCCCCACCCCCTACTAGGGCAGTGAGTGAGTGGGAGCCGTCGATCGACGACGCACCTCGGACGTGTCGGCCTCGACGATCTGATTGTCGAACCACATGTGCGCGACGGTCATGCGGTTCTGCGTCAGCGTGCCCGTCTTGTCCGAGCAGATGGTCGAGGTGGAGCCCAGCGTCTCCACCGCCTCCAGGTTCTTCACGAGGCAGTTCTTCGACGCCATCCGCTTCGCCGTCAGCGTCAGACACACCTGCAGTTGAAAGAGGGCTTTTATTACAGCGTGATTAATTAGCCTTTCTCTGAGACACGAAACGTGACGTCTTAAATAAACGCTCCACGCTGCAGGAGAATTCTGCCTGTAACTACGGGGCGTCCCAGCCCACCGAAGAATTGTTCTGGAAGCTTTCTCAACGTCCCCAGACCGAAACGAAACGATTCACGATTCGTTGTTGTGGTGGTGTATCCTTCCAAAACCTGCATACCGCAAACCCTCTAATAACACCCCCCCCCCCAATCTTACGTTCGTACCAACACCACTGGTGTGCCGTCAGCTTAGTGATAACAAAGCTCCTGTCGCATTGACCCGTTGACCCTTTAGCCCTCCCCCACAATCAGCCTCCTCCAATGACCAATTTGAGGGATTACAGTACCGTGCACCTTCCAAAAAGCATCGAGGTATTTACACCAAACCTTGACGCCACCCCTCCCCCCACAGGCCAAAACCAGGTCCCGGTGCACAAGGCAGGACCCAACCCTCCCCCCCCCCTCTCTTAGGCCAGACGCAGTTCCAGTTACAGGCGTAGGGCACGCACGGTGACTGTGGCGAGCAGGCCTTCTGGGACGTTGGCGACGATGATGCCGATGAGGAAGACGACGGCGTTGAGCCACTCGTAGCCCATGGCGAAGGAGATGGCGAAGAAGGTGACGCCCAGGAACACCGCCACCCCGGTGATGATGTGGATGAAGTGCTCGATCTCCTTCGCGATCGGCGTCTCCCCGCTGTCCAGGCTGCAGCGGACTGTCATCCATGAATGAGACGTAAACACGTACAAGGCTGGTACGCCTCTCTCGGTCACTCGGTGGCTCATACGGTCGGCTGCGGCAATCCCACCCCTCCCCTCTCTAGGTGAGATCAGTGTCGTGTTTTTAAAGGACGGCACTCTCATTTGCAATTTCCAGACTACCCCCCCCCCACTCTACAATTTAAAAACGGTTGTTGTGACGATAGAATTGTTATTAACAATTTTGCTTCCCTATAAATGCGTATGTCGAGGTGACGACTGCTTTTTCCTCGCGTGGGAACCGAACCGTGGGGACCAGCCAAACGCAGCGCAGCGAGTAGGTTGACCGACCCCGAGGCTAGGTGGGCGATCCTGCCCATGATGGTGCGGTCTCCGGTGAGGATGACCAGTCCCCGGGCTGAGCCCTCTACGGCGTTGGTCGAGAAGAAGGCCAGGTTGCGCGTCTCCAGCGGGTTGCTGTTCGTCGACTCCGGACCGCGCGTCTGCGGCTCGCTCTCCCCCGTCAGCGAGGAGTTGTCCACCTGAGGGCAAAAAGAGCGCGGTCTGTGGAGACCCAGCAACCATAAGTGTGCGCTTTTCGAGCAAAGCGAGGGGGGACGTCCGAAATTGAGCAAAGGAACGCGCGCGCTCGAATCACGGGCGGCTCGCGTCTCGTTTCGAACCCACCCAAACCACCCCCAAACAAGACGCGCTTGCCTTCAGATCGGCCTGCGGCGACGAACTCACTCAAACCCCCCCCCCCCACGCCAGCACCATTTTGTACCAGTACCAGGGTTGCCTAAATAAATTTCAAGTTCTTTTTTAATTAAAAAAATATTTAATTGACTTAGGACTGAGCCATCCTTGGTGCCAAATACCTGTACTATGAGATACTTTTAGCCCATTAGAGTGTCTAACACAAGTAATAGTGCTTCCCTAAAGCTTTTAGAAGCGTATTTAGCATCGTTTTAGTCAAAATGGTGACAAATCCGCTGCCTCTAAATGGTCGTGTACGGTATCGCACTATGCTGGGAACCAGTTGGGAACCCCAAAAAGAGCTTGGTTTTGGTGCTAATAAGCAAGTTTATGCATAAATAACAGTGTACCATCCAAACGCCATTTAAACGCCTTTTTGCCACTCAGAAGCTATATTTTAGCTATATTTAAAAAACAATCCAACTTAAAAAAAAATAATATTTAATTGCGCAACCCTGACGAGTACCACTACCACCCCAGTTGCACGGTATTGGCGACAGTGTTTCCAATTAGGAACCCCCTTGCCCTCAAAGCCTTTCCCCTCTTCAACGCCGTGTTACTTATGGAGTGCATTGCCATTGACAGACCTTGAGTCCCTGACTGCTGATGATGCGCAGGTCGGCGGGCACGCGGTCTCCGCCCTTGACCTCGATGATGTCGCCCACGACCACGTCCTCGGCCTTGATCGTCCGCTTCTCCCCGTCCCGCACCACCATCGCGTACTGAGACGACAACACACGCGATACGTAGGGGTTGCGTCGTCAATAACGGTGGGAAGAAGGAACACGCACGTGGGGCACCATGTCCTTGAAGGAGTCCATGATCTTGGAGCTCTTGCGCTCCTGGAAGTACTGGAACACTCCAGTGATGGTGACCACAGCGGCCAGCACGATGCCCAGCCACAACTGAAAGCGCATCCAATAACCAATTATTATCACTAATTAGGGTCCCTCAGGCGGAAGTCGAAACCTCGATGATGATGATAGAATTGCGTGTGTTCCAACACCCAATGTTTTGTCACCAGAAACACCAAATGGCGTCATTTTTATGTGATTTAGACCAAAAGAACACCCATTTACATGATATTTTGGCGCAAGGATTTTCCATGCCTGACTTCAATCCACCTTTGTGGGTCCAGGGGACCCCCCCCCCACTCCGCCAGACTCCGAACTGGAACGTTCGCACAATTGTCGAGTCCCCGCTCACTTATTCTACCGTAATCCTCTGTACCGTACCGTGCACTACACGGCGGCTACTACAGTACACACGTTGTCCTTGCTGGCGTCCTCCTGCGTGAAGGCGTCGGCGGCGTAGGCGATGAAGCAGAGCAGGGAGCCGATCCAGAGGAGCATGGAGAAGAAGCCGAACAGGTTCTTCAGGAACTTCACCCACTCGGGCGTCCGGGGAGGCGGCGTCAGCGCGTTCGGACCGTCCCGAGCCAGCACCTCCGCCGCCCGGCTGTCCGAGAGGCCCTGGGATATAAAAAAAAAAATTAAAAACCAAATTCTGAAGGAGAAGGAAGACGGACCCGCTCCAGGTCCGTGGCCAGGCGGGCGACGATCTCGTCCATGGGCACCATGTGCTCGTCCTGAACGGACATGGCGAGTTGCTGCCTACTTGGCACGGGTTCCAGGCAGAGAGAGAGAGGTCTTACCAGTTCCACCTCCTGCTTGAGCTGGTCCAGATCCTGCTTCTTGTTCTTCTTGCCTCCGGCCGGTTGCGCCGGTTCCGCCGCCATCGCTGGCGCCTGCTGCTGTTGCTGCTGCACTGGCGACGCCGCTGGCGTCGAGTTGGCGACGTGCGCGAAATTGCGTTGCTGCTGCTGCTGTCGCTGCGCCTCGGTGACGGTCGCGACGCGATAGCTCTCGGAGCGGGCGCCGGGCGCAGCGGCCAGCAGACCTCGCGGACTCTGAAAACGACGGCGCACTCTGACCGGAGTGGCGTGGCGGCGAGCTCGCGCGTGCGCCGGCCAATTGGCCCCGAGAAGAAAACATCGATCGACAGCCGCCGACGCCGCGCTAACACGTTTTTTTTCTGGCCCGCCCAGCAGCCAGCAACTGTCGATTAAAGCGAGAGCCAGAGACCCAAAAGTCGTCGGCAGACGGGGGCCGAATGCGCCGCCGACCGGCCCGGCCGAGGGCGGCGGCAAACAGTTTCGCGAGTCGACGCGGCCGGCAGCAGAGCAGCCGTCGAAGGGGCGAGCGGCCAGCTAGCGGCGACGGCTAACGAACGGCGCATATGGGGCGTCGGCCCTCAGCCGCGAGGCAAACAGACGCCGCTGGAACGGACAACATCACAGGCCGGGCCGTTGCCGTCGCCACCGAACGAGTGCCGACGCCGTCAGAGGCGGGAATTATTCAAAGGCCGCCGCGCCGCGCAGCCCCGCAAAAAATTTCCGCCGAGCGCTTCCGATCCGCCCCCACCCCTCTACCCGTCCGATTTCCGTGTAAAACAATCATGCGTCCACGCGACGAAACACTGTGCACAACTCAAGAAGCCACAAAAAAAATCCAGTGCCGCTCACCTGATCGTCGGCCATCTTGCTCCAGTCGATCGCGATCGCTTCTTCACAAACTCGAAAGGACTTCAGGTTCTGGACCGGTGCTTGCTTTCTCCTCCGAGCCAACACCACTCAACTGCTCACTGACGCACAGAGCCGACGCCAACGACAGCCAACGGCTCTATTGAATATATCGATTTTCTCGCGGCCCAAGGCCCCTTAGCAACGGCGCCCCCAGTCCGCACGCAACACGCGTGGCGAGGCTCCACAATTGCTGCTGCTTCCATCTCCCCCGCCCCCCCCCCCCCCCACCATCCCTCTCGCCCAAGGGACGCGAAAAGCGTCTTTATTTGCGCAGAACGCGCGGGAAACCGGTGGGAGGGGGGCCTTCTCGTCTCGACGAAGTAGGTAGGTACCGTCTTATGCTTCTTGCTCCAACCCCGGTTGCCACCGGCTGCTCAAAGCTCTGACATGTATTGACGTCATCCCAGCGAAGGTCGGCAGCAGAGGATTTTGCTGAAAAATCGGGCCGATGTCTGTACGCCGTTCCCACTCCCAAGGGATAGAAGTCCAAGAAATCCAAACCGCAGCTTCAAAAATGAGCCACCCACCAAGTGACACACCCAAAACTGCAGGCGCTGCTCAGTCGACATCGATGAAGAATTGGCAAAAAACCACAAACGGAACGGGTATGCATGCGCCTAAGATTTCGGCAACACATCAACGGTCTGCTCGAAGCGATGAGCGCTACATGTCTCGACACGCACACGTCACAAAACTGTGCAGATCGCACGATCAACAGCGTGTGGTAGGTGTGGTGGTGGCGGTGGTGGAGCGCCGATTTCTCGCATAGTATTCCCCTACCTGCGCTACAGTCGTCACCACCATTCTCATCCTGGGCTGCTGTTCTCTCGCGAGCAGCGGTGACCATAAGGCCAAGTTGGCGGGCAGACTCTTGTTGCGCAGCAGCGCCCGCAGCGCCGCCCGGAAGTGGGGCAGTCTGGCGTTGTAGACGAAGAGGTTGGCGACGAAGTTGACGTTCTCCACGCAGTAGAACCAGGCGGTGAGCGCGAAGAAGTTCGCGGAGCCGGCGATGGCCCAGCCGATCAGCTGAGGCGCGCCGATCAGCAGCAGCGTGCAGGCGCAGCTGCCGCCGACGGCCGCATTCAGGCCACGCTGCAGACGCTGCTGCGCCCGCGGGGCTCGCGTGAGGGCCAAAGAATGGTTCACGTACCGCAAACCCTATAAATTATAATTAGCCCCCTAGGGGCTGCTACTTGTTTCATTCGAACCGTACAAAGGGGTGTACGGGAGTGGGAGTGGGGGCTATGTAATCATAGTCCTTAGAGTTTACGGCACAGTGGATTATGACGAACCGCCCCACATTGTTCCGTACACTCTCCAATTGTTCCCTGTATATATGGCATGGCCCCTCCATAAGCGACTTCAAGTCAATTGCACCCCCCCCCCCTTAAGGATTAGCTCCACCTCACCTAGCCTAGCCTCGCCCGATGAATTTTAATTTTAATTTGCCGCTCCGTCAGAGTCAGAGGGCTGAAGGGTTCACGGTGCTCTTTGGATACACACGACTACAGTCCAACACGCGTGCCCTGCTGCTGTGGCCGTTTCGAGCTTCGCTTCAGAGCGTAGACGACGGGCACGCACGCGTAGCAGGCAACGCCTCCGAACACTCCGATGGCGTGGACAACGTAGTGGGCGGACAGACCCCCTTCGCCCGTCACCTCTCCGTACCAACAGGCGGTGTCGACGAGTTGGCCGGAGTTTCTCCAGACGTAGGTCCAGTGAAGCGATGCCAGCGTCAAGGTCGGCAAGACCGCCAGACCCAAGACCGTGAACAGGGCGTAGTGCCAGTCGAAGTGGAGATAACGGATGGGGCAAGCGATGGCCCACAGACGATCGATCGAGACGACCAGCATCATCGGAGCGGGTGTGCAAAGCAAGAATTTTGGTTTACCGTAAATCCTCCAATAGTGCCCCCGGGGCCCTATTTTTTGAACCTCTCCTTACCCGGGGGCACTATTGGAGGGGGGGCTTCTATTATTTCAACCTAAAAATTTTGAATGGTAATGCTAGTTTCGCTGTCAAAATTGCCGATTTTTCGGTGATTTTGATCACTTTTGCCACATCTAATGGTTGATTTACCGTTAATAGTTGCTGAAACGTACTATTAAGGAAAATTTTGCAGGTGGCTGCAAAAAAAGGAGAATATGTGACGCTCCTTTAGGCCCAGTTTGAAAAAACGCGGTATTAAAAGTAGCCACTTCATCAGATGATCAACTTCAGTTTGGACAAACCGTGTATAATCGAACCAAGCGCAGCAACACGTCACATATTCGGCGTTTGTTGTGCTCGCTTGGATCACTGGAAAGGCAGTCCAGGCTGCATGAGGACCGAGGCCTTTCATTCCTTGGACTCAGAGACGAGAGCGGGCCTTGTCCTTGACTGGACGTCTACAGATGGCAGTTCCGTCCGTCCATAGGCACAGGCTAACAGAAGCGGAACAAAGATGAACGAGAATCGAAGATTGAATGTAGGGTATACAATGTACTTGGTACTCAAGATCGTGAATTGATGGTGCATATCACTTACTGTAAGGCAAGCCACATATTAAAAATTTAAGATGGGCAGGGTAGCGAAATTATTTATGCAGAATCTTTGGCTGTGTGCCCTGTCCATCCATACGATGCCTAATGAATGATGCGCATCGTCAGAGAGATGAAAGAGTTTGTGAGGGTGGATTGATAGTGGTAGTGTTGTGGCTGTGTGCGATGGCTCGCACAACAAACGCCGAATATGTGACGTGTTGCTGCGCTTGGTTCGATTATACACGGTTTGTCCAAACTGAAGTTGATCATCTGATGAAGTGGCTACTTTTAATACCGCGTTTTTTCAAACTCGGCCTAAAGGAGCGTCACATATTCTCCTTTTTTTGCAGCCACCTGCAAAATTTTCCTTAATACAGTGTTTTTTCGTAAAAGAAAGATTAATCAAAAACTCACGCACGCACACACATACAAACCCACAGCTGTAGACCAGAACGGACGCATGCTCAGTGTTGCACCATAAAGCTTATGAAAAGCGTGTACCACTGTACACATTGTGCGTGCGTGCGTGCGTGCGTGCGTGCGTGCGTGCGTGCGTGCGTGCGTGCGTGCGTGCGCGTGCGTGCGTGCGTGCGGGTGTGCAGATGTGTCATTTTCATGTATCAGGGGCTGTAGCGAGCATTCGTCCATAAATATTTTTCCCAGCTCAAAAAATTACCAAAATTCTGGTAAAAGAACCTAGAAAAGAGACAAAAAATGTGGAATGGACTGGAGACACTGCAGTAAAGCATCGCTGATGGGTTTCCCAAGGGGACACGTGCAAAGGCACAGGCAGGCGTTACTGGGATTCGAACCAGCGACCTCTTGATTTAGGGAACATGGTAAAAAGAAGAATGTGCCCAGTAAACCATAGCTCACGATCTACAGCATGTAGCAAGAGTCCCTCTGGGGATTTCACTTTTTGATGTGGAGCATAGATGCCTGCGAGGTTTCATTTCAATTGATGCAGGCGCGAGTGGGCAACGAACCAAAAAGCTTGGCAGGACCCACTTTTCATAACATCTCCAAAAACTTCTCGGTAATGCACAAGCGTATGGAAGCGTGTTATGACTTAATCGATTCCCCCTTTGAATGCGCTTCTTTTGAGCTATCACGCGCCAGAATTCGTCCAGGAAATTAAAAATAATGCACGATCATAGTTCCGAATTTTGCCCAAAATGGGGGTGCGCCAAGAGGGTCGAGCTGCGAAACATGGAAATCGGAGCGCTCCCATTCTCGAAAGTGACCTATTCCAGGTCCAGACGAGTAACTTTCATCATTACAGCACAGCTCTGCGACGAACGGTTGAAGCGTCTATAGCTAACAAACTTTTGGAACAAAACACCTAAAAAATGGCCTTTCGAAGAGGGCTGACAGAGACACGGGCATCGGAGCGCTCCCATTTGTCGAAAGTAACCTATTCCAAGTCTGGACGATTAACTTTTGTCATTACAGCACAGCGGTGTCACGAACGGTTGAAGCGCCTATAGGTGACAAAGTTTTTTTGAGCGAAATTTCCAAAATTTTGGTTGCCAATATCTCAATATCTAGTGAGAATTTCAAATGTCATGCAAGCGTCCCAGACTCGCCTCGTAAAACTGTTCACGGAAATCAAAAAACATTTGGGTGTTTACTCGGCTTTTTTTCGAGTTTTACTCTTGTCGGATTTTGGCCAAAAATAAACGACTATGTCCCAAAAAAAGACCAAATCGGCCATAACTCTAGATCCGTAGCACCTAGACAAATTTACCTTGGGGCACAAAATTGCGATCATATACCACGTGTTCACGCCAAGTTTCGTCAACATCGACAGCAGTGTTCCAGAGCGGCGACCCAAAAAGTGTGTGCAGAACAGGAAAAAAAAAACACCACTTTTTCGGAACATTTTCGGACATTTCGTCTTAATGCGCTCGAGTACCGAAACGCGGGATGGCTTATTCGATTCCGGTCTAGAAGGCGGTTCTTTTGAGCTATCATTCGTCACAATCGGTTCAGGCAATCAAGAGTTATAAGCGACTGAAAATTCAAAGAACCGCATTGAAGAAGTTGTCACATATTAGGGTTGTACGCTGCCGCGTACACCCTGATTATTGGTTAGTAGTAGTGTGTATACACGATATAAATGTGCCTACCACCACTATATTTTTGCCCATAAAAGGCACATGGCACAACATACCCCTTACCCCGGGGGCACTATTGGAGGGGGGGGGCTCTATTATTTCAACCTTGCCATACCCGGGGGCACTATTGGAGGGGGGGGGGGGTTGTAGTGGAGGATTTACGGTATATACACTTTTGCGTAAGAAATCTGACCGTTTCTTGAATCTCATGTTTTTTAGCTCATAACATAGTGTGCTGCATCCGCGCAGTGTGTGAAGTGCAGTAGCAGAACTAAAGGTGAGGGGTTCGCACACCAGCCCATGTAAGACGCCGCCTCAGAGTGGACCCAGATCAGATTCTGCGGCACGAGCAGACACCACAGCACAGGCACCTTGTGGCGCCGCTTGAGCCAACCCATCACGACGCTCAACCGATGCAAGCCTGAATGTCTGTGGTTCGTCAGCCAAAGTGCTGATAGGTATAAGTTTCACTGAACCTGCGAAGAAGTATCCGAGACCATACAAGCCATCCGCAAACGCTTGGAAGCCAATGAGTTGAAACTCCTTGCGGCGCCTCAGTGCTCGCTGTCTCCAGATCGTCATTAGTACCTGTCGGTCTGACTGTTTTGCGCTTTTTTTGTATTTCTACTTTACACACGTACACAGTATGTCAACTTCGTTAACCACACATGTACATAGTACTGTGCCCGCGCTTTCCAATCTTCGGGGGGGGGGGGGGCGCAGCGCAACACTCGGACCAGGCAGTTAGTGACGACCATAAGCGCTCCTTCCGCGACATAAATGGCGTGTTGGACGATGAATTCGGTGCTGCGTCTGTACGCTTCCGCGGGATTCGAATCCAGCGTTTCGTTGTCCATTTTCATAGAGACAGTGTAGGTGGAATAACTGGACCTAAGCAACAGGCGAAGTGCATAGTATCTGTTCAGGAATTCCAACGTCTCATAAACATGAGACTACCGCCCAAGCCAATACCAATATTGGTGCCCGTAAACTGCAGGGCGAGGGTGCTTGCGTCTCCTTCCCTACAGTGTGGAAGAGACATCGATCGTTGCGTAAACTAATTAATTATACACAAGCAGGCCACTAATTTTCTGGTTCCATCGACCGTATTTGATTTGCATCACTTTTCTGCTTGGGGATACCTCGCATCTCGCAACCATGTATGTAGTATTACACGTCGCCTAGTGGCAGCAGCACCTTATTCGCAGGGGTTTGTACTTTGGATAGTGAAATGCTGCTTTCTTATCGCTTCACA
Organism: Paralinhomoeus sp. GSCO2_6; assembly: GCA_030248085.1. Classification (NCBI taxonomy): domain Eukaryota; kingdom Metazoa; phylum Nematoda; class Chromadorea; order Monhysterida; family Linhomoeidae; genus Paralinhomoeus; species Paralinhomoeus sp. GSCO2_6. Next base: position 209,966 of record JASAMY010000059.1, read on the forward strand.
GTAACCTAATGTGAATGTGTCATTTCAAGTAAATTCAAGCAGTGCGTAGTGGTGGCAAAGGGAGGGGCGACAAAAACCAAAGCATAGAAGGTTCAAACCTCAGATGCATGCGCAGACTTAATTTTTTCTAGTAGTGATGTGGGACAATAGTGAGACGTTCCAGCGCAAAGAATCGACATACCAAAGCGAGGAGGAGGATGAGTTGCTCGTACAAAGGTACTCATGTACGTACACTCCAACCTGGAGCGCCATTCCAGAAAAGTATACCTACGCTCTTCTAGACCACTATTCCTGACTTTCGCGTATATTTGTTCTGCGATCGACCGCTAGGGTCGGCCACTGGATTTTTTTTTGCGGCAGAAAAAGAAAGCAATGCACACGTGCGTACACCATGAAACCCGGAAAATCACGCGATCAACAACGCGTGGTGCTTGTGCACCGATTCGTTGCTGTTTTCCACGCAGATTCGCTTGCTACAGTCGTCATCACCATCATTTTGCTGCTGGGCTGTACTCTTGCAAGTGGCGACCACAGAGCCAAGTTCGCGGGCAAACTCTTGTTCCGCAACAGCGCCTTCAGCGCCACCCAGAAGTGGGGCAGTCTGGCGTTGTAGACGAAGAAGTTGGCGACGAAGTTGACGTTCTCCACGCAGTACAACCAGGTGGTGACTGTGAAGAAATTTGCGGAGCCAGAGATGGCCCAGCCGATCAGCTGAGGCGCACCGATCAGCAGCAGGGTGCAGACGCAGCTTCCACCGACGGCCGCATTCAGGCCACGCTGCAGACGCTGCTGCAGCTGCGGGGCTCGCATGTCGACATGGTTCCTGGACGTCATCGGCCCTCCCACTTCTTAGCCTTTCAGTCCCTCCACCCCGCCCCCCTCGTAACTGTAGGCATTGTCTTCTCGACTCAATCGTTCCCTTTGGACCCACTTTGCCGCATCATCCACGCACGCATGTAAAGGCCATAACACACGCCTCCGTGCGGCCCCGGACGGTCAGCACAAGTCAGCCGGACGCGCCTATCAAATGCACACGCGCCCGGTGCCGGACGGAGGCGTGTGAACCGGTCGGCACCAGTGGCGTAGCCAAGGGGGGGGGGGAAGGGGGGAAGCTTCCCCCCCCCCAAATTCTCCGAAGCTAAAATTTTTTATCTTGGTACCCTCTGTTGCAAAAGTGCCAATCTGGGCATTTTTCTCAATTTCAATGCTAATAATGATGAAAACGACACTAAAGAGCCAAATTTTCGCCTGCGGCGCATTGTTTTGCATTAAAAACCGTGAAAGTTCGTTACCCTACTCTAAAAAATGTGCCTGCGGCGCTATTTTGAGCACGAAAATCGACCGTTTTGACAACATTGCTAACGTTTTGGTGTGAATGTAGTCAGACAAACGAGCGCAAACCGTGTAAACAGATTGGATGAGAGTGTCTAAAGCTTCCCCAGCCGAAATGGCGCAATGTCCAAAAAATTCGACAGGGTCCCCCCTGTTGCAAAATTGAGAATTTGGCCGAAATTGGACTTCCCCCCCGAAATCAAGTCCTGGCTACGCCACTGGTCGGCACAGTGAAGCCCGGTGCCGCCCGGTGCGGAACGGAGGCGTGTGTTTTGGCCTTAACCGGGTTTTTTGAAGTGGGGGGGGGGGGGCGGGTTGGAAACCATTCTGAGGGGTGTGGGGGCTGGGGGGGAGGGGTAAACTTCCGAGTGGGTGGGTGGTACCCCCCCCCCCAACCCCCACCCCATTTGCCCTTCATGCACGGCATCATCCCCTCTGCCCCATCATCCCCTCGGTCACATCGTCCCCTCGGTCCCATTGTCCTCCTGGGCCTCTTCGTCTCCTCAGGACCCATCGTCCCCATACTCTATAGCCGCATCGTCCCCTCGGCGACCATCATTCCCTCGTCCTCCTCGTTTCCTTGTGCCCCATTATGGTGAATTGACCTTTACACGCCTATAGTCTCACGCGCGCCCTGCTGGTGTGGCCGTTTCGCTCTTCTCTTGAGAGCGTAGACGACGGGCACGCACGCGTAGCAGACGACGCCTCCGAACACTCCGACGGTGTGGACGACATAGTAGGCGGAGAGGCCCCCTCCACCCGTCACCTCTGCGTACCAGCAAGCGGTGTCGACGAGCTGGCCGGAGTTTCTCCAGACGTAGGTCCAGTGAAGTGATGCCAGCGTCAAGGTGGGCAGGACCGCCAGACCCGTGATCGTGAACAAGGCGTACAGCCCATCGAAGTGGAGATAGCGGATGGGGCAGGCGATGGCCAGCAGACGATCAATCGAGACCACCAACATCATCGGAACCGGTGTGCAGTGCAAAGGGTAAAAATATTATTGCAATGAATTATTATATTAAGGAAAAATTTGCAGGCAGCTGCAAAAAAGGGGAATATGTGACTTCCGTAGAGCTGAAGTCCACTTTGAAAAAAGATTGTATAAATAAGAGCATTGCAGTGGAGTCCACTTTGAAAAACGATTGTATAACAGCATTGCAGTTGATGTGGAGTCCATTTTGAAAAACGATTGTATAAGAGCATGCAATGGTATGAACAATCAATTTGCTTGTCACATATTCGGCGTTTTTAGCGCTCGCTACATGATGACAGAATACAGTGGCACTTAGCATACTAGGAAAAGCGCTTATCAACCTACGCACACACTCACACGCGCACGCACGCACGTACATAGACACTCAAATATTTTGTAAGTTGGAAATGATGAGCCAATGAATAGAATATTTTGATTCTACCACAGTTCGAATTACGATACCTACAAATTGTTCTATTCTGCAAACATACGTGCAGTCTGGAATTGGGATAACTGATTCTTTGAAGCACAGTAACAGAAATTTGTTGTGTTAATGGATGGAGAATATGCACAACAGGCACTTCAGGTATAATTTAAGGAGCTGTTCTACAAACACAATCTACATTACCGTTTCGAAACTTCTCATTTACCTGTCCTTTGAGAATCCGCAATCAGCAGCATTGAAATACATACCACACCACACCAAGAGTCCAGTTGCGCTTATGGTTCTTAGTTCTATCTGCAATGTGCGTAGGGCAGTGGTGTGTGTCACTTTTAGCTGGGCAACAGTGATGTCACTAGAATGACTGTTGTCCGAAATGAAATATGCCAAAATAGCTCACGCTAAAAACGCCGAATATGTGACAAGCAAATTGATTGTTCATACCATTGCATGCTCTTATACAATCGTTTTTCAAAATGGACTCCACATCAACTGCAATGCTGTTATACAATCGTTTTTCAAAGTGGACTCCACTGCAATGCTCTTATTTATACAATCTTTTTTCAAAGTGGACTTCAGCTCTACGGAAGTCACATATTCCCCCTTTTTGCAGCTGCCTGCAAATTTTTCCTTAATACAGTGCTTTTTCGTATTGACATGTACGAAATGTGCTCCCACGCATGCACGGATTTCGGGTGCAAACAAGGTGCACAAAACAGGGGGCGTGAGTTTCCCTACCACAGTAGCATACATGTAACCGGGTTGTTGAAGTGGGTGGGGGGGGGGGACGCCAGAGACCAATCTGTGGGGGGAGGGGGTGTCGTAGCCGAAACGTCGTATTAAATCAAAATGTGTACAGTGTACAAGTTCAAAACTGTAGAATTTCTTTACAAACACCTTCCTTCCTGGGCAACGTCTCGAACACCAAGGACGTGCTGCAACTCCTCGAGTTACAGAATCAGGGGCTGAACACCAGCGAGTGGCGCGTGACGCGCTCGTTACCCCAAGCCCGACCACGAGGACGCCACCACAACCAGCATGCTCGTTGAGGACGCGTCCTATGCCACCCTCTGCGCGGCCAAGATGGTGGTCAACTACGGCGTGCGTGCGTGCGTGCATGCGTGCGTGCATGCGTGCGTGCGCGCGTGCGTGCGTGCATGCGTACGAAAGTGCGCGAGTGCGTGCATGCGAGAGTGCGGGCGTGCTTGCGTGCGTCGGTGTGTGCGTGCGCGCATGCAAGAGTGCGGGCGGACGTGCGTGCGTGCGTGCGTGCGTCAGTGCGTGCGTGCGTGCGTGCGTGCGTGCGTGCGTGCGTGCGTGCGTGCGTGCATGAATGTGTGTCTTGTGAGGTTGCACATAAAGCCCATCCCAAAAGCACTTGAAGTCAGCCAAAAAATATTTTAACATCTGAAAAGAAAAACGAAAAAACTGAAAAAATGCAGGGTGGTTCATGGGAACAACATGGGTGGGGCAGGAAGGGACACTGAGGTAACGCAATATTGATTGGTTTTTAAGAGATGGCAGAGACGCCAGCGGGAGTCGAACCCGCGACCTCTCGATTTGTTGTCCAAGACGCAACATTACTAAGTGTTCCGGATCTCAAGATTGTGGGCATTTAGGAAGAATCCATTTGGGGGATTAATTTCTGATTGTATACAGCATATGTTTGCAAAGTTTCATGCCGATTACTTTAACAAAAAATTATAAAAAAAAAATAAAAATAAAATCATTTTTTGAAGGTTTAGGAGCTCATATCTCATTATCCAGTGATGAAACTTTAAAAACATTGACACCGATGACTCGCCTTGACGTATTGTTCACGAAAATAAAAAAAAAATTGGGGGTTTACATGGCATTTTTTGGAGTTTTACTCTTGTCGGAACTATCAAAAAAATTCGGCTATGGCGACATAGAAGTCGGAGCGACCTGAATTGCTAAAAGTGAAATGCTACATGTCTGGGCGGTCAACTTTCACCATTATAGCAAATCTCTCCGATGAGCGGTTGCTAACAATAGCTAACAAAGTTTTGGCCGAAAAAACGGCTATGTCCAAAAAAACGGGAAAAATCGGCCATAACTCAAGACTGGAAGCAACTAGGAGCAAATGCATTTGAGGTAGAAATTGCCACCATAGACTGCGTATCCATGCCAAGTTTCAGCCCAATCGCTAGCGGCGTTCAGGAGCGGCGGTCCAAAAAAGTGGCAGAGAACACGAAAAAAAAAAAACCCGCGTTTTCACAACATTTTTGGAGGTATCGCCCCCTTGCAGCAAAACAAGGAAACGCGTTATGGCGCGTTCGATGCCCCAGAAGAAGGCGGTTCGTTTGAGCTATAACGCGTCCAAATCCGTTCAGGCAATCAAAAGTTATAGGCGATCGAAAATTCCAAAATCCGCATTCAGAAGTCGTCACATATTAGGGTTGTACGCTGACGCGTACACCCTGATTATTCTTTTCATGATTTTCGGTTGTTGTGTATCATCATTCATCATCAGCCTACTTATGTAGTTTTGCTCAGTAGGTTGTATTAAGCACTGCATGAGCACAACAGTAGGTACACTGTACATGCATTTCAGCACACCGGCCCATGTAAGACGCCGCCTCAGAGTGGATCCAGATCAGATTCTGAGGCACGAGCAGACAGAACAGCACCGGCACCTTGTGGCGCGGCTTGAGCCAGCGGATCACGACGCTGAGTCGATGCAAGCCTGAATCGCTGCGTTGCAATCCGAGTGCATGGCCTAACACAAGGTGAAATCAAGGAGGGCACCTCACCATCTTGGGACCATTGCCCTTTCCCCCCCCCCCCCCAATGGAAGCTTGCCCTCACCGGCTGCAATTTACTGTCTACTAAATACATATTGGGATCTATAGGGAACATTGCCCACCGGAACTTCTAGTGCGAGATGAACTAGAGAACTTTTGTCCCAGGACCGATTCACTGACAGAAGAAGTGTGGAAGAGTTTCCACGAACCTGCAAAGAAGTATCCGAGACCATACAGGCCATCAGTAAATGCTTGAAAGCCGATAATTTGAAACTCCTTGCGACGCCTCAGCGCTCGCTGTCTCACAATTGTCAGGAATATCTGTTGGCACAGAGTGTTTTGCGCTTTTTTTAAATTTCAGGCGATTGCAGAATTCAGATGTATTGCTATACATGTGCCAGCTTCGTTGCATGTACTGTACACGCATGTGCTGAATCTATGTATACCGTAAATCCTCCACTAGAGCACCCCTCCAATAGTGACCCCGGGTAAGGTTTTTTTTGTTTTTTTTTTGAGGGTTTGAGACCGAAGTCTCAGGCGAGAGGGGGACCGAGGGGTCCTTGGTTACCTCTGCTTTATACAAGATCGATTCTCAATGAGAACTGCGATCAGGGGGCTTTTTGCGTGAGCCCCTTGCCCAAGGGGGTTACTGTTATTGGCAGTCTTGCCACGCTGAGTATTGAACCCCACACCTTGCGGTTTGGAGCCAACGCCTTAGCCCAACTGCGCAAACAGCCGCAAAGGTTGAAAGTGTAGTGCCCCTGGTGTACTATTGGAGGATTTACGGTATCCAAAATCCTTCAGGTGGCGCAACACTCGGCCAAGCAGTTGGTCATGACCATTAGTGCTCCTTCCACGGCGTAGACGGCGTGTTGGACGACGAATTGAACGCTGCGTCTGTACTCTTCCTCAGTTTCCACTCGCACCGTTTCGTTGGCCATTTATGCGGATGGTGCCAAGCCAAGCGACGCAATGATTGAATCCGAGACTGACTGAATCTGAAGTTCAAAACCTAAGGGTGAAGCACGCACCTTGCAGTCGCGCCAAGGTGCTCGAGCGCAGTCTAGCGTTGCAAGAGCACCATACCCAATGCACCTATGAACTACAAGACGAGTGTTTGCGTCTGCCTACCAACTCCTTAGAGGAGAGAGGCATCGATATGTCTACGTATGTATGCGTAGGTACATTGTACATACCCAAACTAGGTAAACACAAGCGGACCACTCAGCATCTTGGTCCCATACGATCTGTATTTGATTTTCATCACCTCCCGCATGGCGCTTGTTTGGATACCTCGCTCGAGCTGTTCTATGCACATTTATACATACACGCCGCCTGGTGGCACCCAAATTCGCAGGATTTGTAGCTGTATGTATGTACGTGTAAATTTGACTGCAATTTACACACAGTTTACACATACACACCGTGCAGCCAGCAAGCAGCGGTTGATCGAACAAAAGGTGGAACTCGCTAGAGGCGACATGAAAACAGCTGGCGAAACGCTCTAATGTTGACCGTCTCTCTCGGATCACGCAACTCTGACCACTTCAAGCGAGAGACACGGTCGGCCCGATCTTTGTAGGCTGACTGCCTTTATAACTGGTCGGAACTGACACCGCCGCCTGGGACGGGGTTCGTTCCGTCGCCGCGCAGCGTCAAGGGACGCCCCCAACCGCCCAAGAGAGACACGCAACTGTCTTTCGGTTTGAGGCAGAGCCTGGGAAATTCCGGGGCCGGATTGGGTAGGGCCTTAATTTGGTGCTAAGCTGTACTGTGAGTCATTTTCGGACAGGCGCAGGCAAAACTATATACCTAGCCTAGAGATTCAAACGCAAGTCTAAATAGAGATTGTACTTTATAACTAAATGTCATGGAAGGCGATGTATATATACCTAGGTGTATTAGCTGGAGTAACAGACTGGCGATCCAAAGAATCGGCAAGACAAGTCAAGGAATTGATGACGCGCTGCTCGTCCAAGGGTGCCCTTGTTTAGAACCGGAGCTTGGGCAGGCATTTTGATTGTTCTGTTGGCCAGGGAAAAAGTACATACTCTCCAAAAAAAATTTCTGAATTTTCACGTTTGTGTACTCAGCTTCGACCACCGTCGGCGGGCCACTTGTTTTCTTGCGCGACACTGAAAACAAAAGTTCTCTGCCGTTTCGAGGGGCAGCGCCAGTTGTTCAGTTCTCGAGATGGCTACGCACACATACAACGCACGTCAAGAGGTCCTCTTACGAAAGTGTGGTGGTGTGTACTTGCGTGTTCCAGATGAGGTGTAGAGGTACTGATTTTTCAAGGTGGCTGCCTTTTCAGTTGCAGCAACTTTTGGATGTGGGCTTTTAAAGTTGGAAGTCACACGCACCGCACCGTAAACACTCAAACTATACTTCCCTCCTCTCAACCTAGACCCCACTATTAGCTGATCAATTAGCCCCTCTCATGGGGCCTTTTAAGGCTGATTCACAATTAACGGTCTTCCCGTCGGTCTCGGTCTCGGTCTCGGTCTCGGTCTCGGTCTCGGTCTTCCCATGCTAAACAGCCAAGACCGATGCGAAGACCGAGACCGAGACCGAGACCGAGACCGATGGGAAGACCGTTAATTATGAATCAGCCTTTAGTCGATTAGCATTCCACATAAAAAAAACGAAAAGGCTCGTCAGCTGACACCTGATCAACGCATTATTCCTCTCAAAGCAACGAATAATACTACTGCATCTTTGCTAGCACTCACTCACTCTCATTGCACTCTTTGCTCCGCATGCACACACAATCATTGCTATGTAGCAATCAGATTCCAGAGATGACGCTCTACTAGACTTAAAACACCTTCTGAAACATTGATTAAGGAAAATTTTGCAGGTGGCTGCAAAAGATGGAGAATATGTGATGCTCCTTTATGTAGCAATCAGATTCCAGAGATGACGCTCTACTAGACTTAGAACACCTTCTGAAACATTGATTTGACGTCGAAACCGGTTTCTGGAACATAAACAGTTATCAAAATGAAACAAAAAATTTGACCCAAGCCTGCTCAGAACCAAACACATCTCTATTGCACAGACGCCATGGTAACCGTTCCAAAATCCAGTCAGATGCGCAACAGAGACGCGCGTATTTGAATTTCGGCCTTCACCTTTTTTCTGTCCAACAAAATTAACTTACACTCATTTCTTTTGTCTTGTCAAATGAATACGGGACACAGACAGGATGCATAACATCTGTACGTGCGCAGGCATTTATGTGGCCAACATACTCTATTTCGGTATTCGGATGTCACCATTTCTTGGATACGCAATCCGCATGAGTAAAGACCGCTTAGAAACTCGCTTCACTCCCTCACCAGGGCCACTACAACTGGCCGATTAGAACACGAACGTGTAGAAGGTCACGATGACGTAGAGTGCGACGTAGAAGCAGAAAAGGACGCGCTTGCAGTAGTTCGCTTGCGTGTAGAGACTCTCAGCGGCGGCCTCGACGTCGGGCAGGCTGTCGGCGTCCGCGTCCGCCGTCTTGTCCTCCTCGGCGGACGGCGAGAGCACCGACGAGCGGTACGCATCCTCGCCTTCGCTCAGGAATCTGTTCGAGTTGCACGCACGGCTGTGGAAGCAACGTGAAACGTAGGAGCGAATTCACTCTCCATAATACTCTCAGTAATAAACTGAAAGACCCCAAAGAAGGGGAAGCAATCGTTAGAAGGGCGGGGGCTGCTTTTGGGGTGTGACTCAGGCGGAGTAGCATTATCAATCGAGGCCCACTCTGTACTGCTTATTTACAGTTGTATATGTACGTACAACTTTTCACAGAAGAGTCGAGAAAAGGAAGGGCAGGGTATGGCCTAGTGGTAAAGAATCGGCCTCTTGCGCGTAAGGTCCTGGGTTCGATTCTTGGTGGGCCCACTAGCCGAGGACTTCTCTTTCGATGGATTTTCTCGTGCCATCGCTGCCCTAGATTATAGATGGCGTTCTTCCAAAGGTCTTTTACTAATTGCGCGGCCCTAGACAGGAAGGCGTCATGGATGTGGGTGTGCTATATATGGGCCATTGACGGCCTCCTCGCGTTGCCCCAAATCCAATAAAAAACCTTAAAGGAAACCGGAATATAGGCTAAAAGCTTCCACTTTTTAACGCCACGCACTTCTGCGGGTCAAAGGAGACGCCGCGGGCGCGGAGTCCGGCGGCGACGAGCTTGGAGTGGGCGAGCCTCTTGACGGGCCGCGGCAGGGCGACGCCCGCCTCCTCCGCGCCGTACCAATCCAGCACGGCCGTCATGACCAACTGGCCGAAGAACGCGCAGGCCGTCAGCACGAAGTTCAGTCCAAAGAAGTGCACTGAAAAGTGGCGATTCCCGCCTTTCGAACATTTGGAGCGCTTCCGACGAGGCAGAAAGGCCTCTGAGATGGGTAGAGTTGGGAAAAAAACGTTTTTGCTTTGGACCGGCGTTTTTTTACAAAAAGGTTTTATTTAAACAAAGGAACCGCTTTTTTAAGTACGTGTGTAGATGTACCATATACATCATAGTAAGCCATCAGTGGAGTGCCAAAGCTTTGAAATCGGCACATAAAGCATGTTGACTGGAAAAAAGCTGTGCAAGCACTGCTGCAGTAATCACAAACAGACAGGTGAGCTGCTCCCGTGTATGTACGTGCGGGCGGGCGTGCGAAGGCGTCTGTGCGTGTGCGTGAGTGTAATCGACTATTCGCCTGCTACCCGAAGCACTATTCGAGATGGCATTACTATTAGAAGGGAGGGGCACTGTTGGAGAATTTGTTTGTAGTGAAAATTCAAAATCAACTGCCATACCAATCTTGGGAGTGGATCCATTGCCGGGCGGCAGAAAGCTCAGAAGCTCCCAGCAGTAGACCACCGGGATGAGAGTGTTCCGTTCTCATATTTTTTTACTTAAATTTATCGATAATCGATCACCTACTGGCACTGCATGATGTAGATACCTATAGTGGCGCCTCGGAACACGGCCCTCCCCTGGAGCAGGATGTCGAGCAGGAGCAGGGCGAGCACGACGGCGTAGTTCTCGAGCCAGAAGGCGCAGAGCGTGAGCAGAGCGAAGACGAACAAGGGCACGATCACCAACAGGGCGAAGTGCGAGGCGTGCCGGCGCAGACGCACGCCGAACTCCAGAACCTCGTGCTCGAACTCCCTGCACCAGTGCGTGCGCGTCGGTGCGTGTGTGCGTGCGTGCGTGCGTGCGTGCGTGCGTGCGTGCGCGCGTGCGTGCGTGCGTGCGTGCGTGCGTGCGCGCGTGCGCGCGTGCGTGCGTGCGTGCGTGCGTGCGTGCGTGCGCGCGTGCGTGCGTGCGTGCGTGCGGGCGTGCGTGCGTGCGTGCGTGCGTGCGTGCGTGCGTGCGTGCGTGCGTGCGTGCGTGCGTGCGTGCGTGCGTGCGTGCGTGCGTGCGTGCGCCGTCCTCAGAGTATCACCACAAGACTCACTTTCTCCCTTGCTCCGCCTGGGCGACCGTCAAGCACCCGTGGGTGCCGCTGAGCAGGATGCACTCGCGTCTCTCGGTGCCCACCACCTCCCACCCTGAACTCGGCGCCGTGTCGTGGAGCGCACCAAAATATTTTCCGGTTTACACATCCATACCAGACGAGTGTAGCCTCTTGACTGTTTGACCAGCCTTGAGCGTGTCTACGTCCGCCGCACCAAGGTCGACAGTAGGTAGAGCATTGGCTGTGCTACCTCCGAGACCATGTAGACGCAGCTTAATAATAGGAGCTTTTCTGGAGGCGAAGGGGCGAAAAATTTGAGAAACCACCTTGTCCCTGCCGAAGACGACGCTGCCTATGACGATGGGGCATCTCTGCGTGTCGTATGGGTACCTGAGGAGTTGGACAATTCGTTGCCAGTATGTACCTACTACCTACATATGTTCATGTATGCACGCTAAATGTGCGGTGAACTTTATTTTGGTTGATACAGCCAACAGCCGTGTATGGTGGTGGTAGTGTGCTTCTCGTACTAAGACGGAACTGTAATGAAGGATTCGCGTGCCCCAGAGGCACTATTGGAGGACTTACGGTATATGTATACCTCGAGTAGTCAAAGGCGCAAGTGGGCTTGAAGGAGAAGTCGCCCTTCCACTCGACGTCGCCCCCAATGCTGACGAACGCCTTCGACCAGCTGGCGCCAAAGATGTCGTTGTACCTCGTGTTGACGCTAGACACGTCACGGGCCGGTTGCATGCTGGGTTGCTCTGGCTTATCATGAATCCTCCACTAGTGACCACTCCATGTATAGGTACGCCTACGCATTGTGTATGCCGAGCTGCGCCCGTTAGTAACAGACGTTTCTCCAAAACTATTAGAGGCAAATCAACCGTAAAATCAGGAAAAAAGTGACCAAAACGACTGGAAAAATCGGCAATTCTGACTGCGAGATTTGCGTTGTCTTTCGTAGCTTCGACGTCCAAATTATCAAACAGTGAAAAAAGCCAACAACGGTCCAAAACCCCTTCAACAGTGCCTCCCCCCAACAGTGTCCCCCAGGGTAAGGAAAGGTTGCAAGATATGCCCTGGGGTCACTGGAGGATTTTCGGTCGGTTCTTTGAACGGTCCCACTGGCTGATTGTATACCTGTTGAGCAGTTTGACATACGGCGTCCAGATTCTGTAATAATCGACTTCGACACTGTCGACTGGGAACCTGGTCCGCTGCCACGTCAGGAGAGGGTCGTTCCATCTCTGCAACAATTCTTCATTAATTATCGATTTTTTATCGATTAGTGGCTGGCTGAGAAGTCATCAAAGCTCACCATGGTCACGTACCCGCGGAGCACGAGCGTTTCAGCGTGTTCGTTCTGAAAGCGAAGGTACCGTAATCCCCCCTATAGTGCCCCGGGGTACAAAGACGTCGAAATTATCGTGCGCCCCTCCAATAGTGCACTGTCGGGTAAGGAGAGCTGGAATGCATACATGTAGGTCCACGAAAGCACTATTGGAGTTTTTACAGTAAAATGCTTGTAGGTATTTTGAGATAGGTAGTTCGACCGATAGAAATGCCAAACTCACAACTTCCTCCAGATGTTGGAAGGTCTCGTACACTGTGACGTTCATTGGCACCGCAGGCAACTGGTACCTACTGTAGCTGTCCCCAATCACACTCTTCCGCCACTCGGTCATGTTCAGCACGTAGGTGGAGCTGATCGATTGAAGGAACAGCAGCAGGAGTGCTAAATCCGGCAACAGAAATGCTCACAACAAATCCGACAAATCCCAATCATTCCGCATCACCTTGCACTTTTGTTGCGTGCGCCATGATGGTCGTTTAGTTCCTGACGTGAACAACCTGTGGAGGCAGTCGGCCACTGCAATGTTATAACTCTGCAAAGGTTTGTGGCAACGCAGCAGCGACACTTGATACTCCGCATCCCCGCTAGATTGTTTATCGCAGATCGTACAGACAGTCTATACAACAACCATGCAGCGATGTGTATATAGACACTATACAGAGCGCCTTGGTTTTTGTTGCTGATGCACATTGCATAACACGCACTCGACCCGTTTTGTTCATTCAACGCGTGTAAACGTAATTTTTGTTTTTCTTTGTGCTTTCGTTGAGCGTGTCGCAGCCGAGGTGTCTGTTGCGGCAGGTGGTGATATACTTTGCGCCTAAAACTGTTGCTACTAGATTGTCCTTTGAAAGGACCCCAAAAACAATTCGAATACTCATGAGTTGCTCCTCTGCACGGAAATCTTTAGTAAAAGGCGAAAGATTTTCTCGCGTGCTGCAGAGGAACCAGAGCTGACGCGGTACCCAATAAACTCCTATGGCCAAATTGCTGCGAAACACAAACGAGACGGGTGCGATTGTTGGCTCGGCACACGCTAAACAAGATCTACGTGTACCTCATTTTCCAATATTCGTCGTCACCATTGAACTGATTGAATTGAACGCACCTCCATGGAGGGAGCCATAATTGTGATAGAGGCAAATCTTGGGGGGTGACTAATTATAGTGTCTACGGTTTAATTATACGGGTTTGCTGGCTATCCAATATTTGTGTCTTCACTATTGAACGGCTTGAATTGAAACAATCAAAGAACAACGCATGCCGTATTCCATCATGGATGTTCTTTGGCGCAGGATTGGCGCAATAGCGAAGAGGCGCGCAAGCATAGCGATGCATGTTTGTTTGTAACAGAAGGAACTGTGCAGTCAGTGACCGCCACTGATCACAACGTGGTGTAATGTCGGATTGCAGTTGTCCATCAACAATACTGTGTACCGTGCATACTGCTAGCTGCGCTGCAAGTTCCCCCAGCCACCCCCCCCCCCTCTCCACTCCTGCCACAGTGCCACATGGGGAGGTCGAAAATTATCTCGCATTTGTCTCTCAACTCTCAAGCACAGTTGCTGGCGCATTGACTAAGGTTTTCTAGACTCGCGCCACCGGCTGGCTGTGTTTACAGACAAGCGGATGAGCTTCGCACGGTGCAGAGAGTCCCTTTGAAAGTGAATTAATTCTCGCGGAAGCGAAGCACTTCACCGCGCTTCTCCAGCAATTGAATTGATCAATTTTCCGTACGAACATTGATGTTTACAGGCATTGAGCCACCGACGCCCGCAGGCGTCGTGCCACCACCGTAAACCCGGACGTGAAGCGCGGTTACGGTGCGTTGCCAAACAAAATTGTCCCCACTGATTGAAAGGGGGCTCTCTTCTTGGCTAAAGCCGTTGGATTGACGTTAGTTGGCCATTTACTTAGCGAAACGTGAAACGAGCTGCGCGTGTCGGTCAACGTCAATGGGACAATGTAATCAACTTGGCCCATTCCGTTCCGAGTGGCTGTAGAGGCGGGACGTCTCGATTTGTCGGCGGCCTAATTGAAGGATTTAAGGCGAACCCTTGCGCGAGTGCGGCGGAGCTTCTAATGAAATGATAGACGACGGCGGGCGCGCCAAACGAGAGGAAGCCATTATTTCTATTACCGCGGCGCCAAGAGAGCAAAGCGACGCGGCGTCGACGCAGAGAGCGAGAGTCGATTGTGTCGCGCGGATTACGGTATGGATTGATGGGGCAGGCAGATATAGTCGGATTTCATTTGCGTCAGCCGGTGAGGGGACGGAGCGAATGGGAGAGAGATGCGTCTCTACGACCGATGAGCGCCCAATAAATTCGCGCCGCCATTAGAGACGGACGAGCGTGCCTTCTTGATCTCTCCTACCCCTTCCCCTTCCCCCTTCCTTCTAGCGGCAGAAACCGACACTTCAGACGCGGTCGTCGACACAGACAAGAAGCCTACTGCTGCCTCCAGGCACGCCTAATTGCTTTTAGTCAACGACTGACAGCCGGCAAACTGCCGGTGCTACAGCTAAGTGCGACATTCCCCCCCCCCCTCGCCGCTACAGTAACGTCGGACCGTACAGACAAACAGACGAACAGACGGGCGGCGCTTGTGTAATTGCGATGCGTTTTGTCGCCTGCGAGCGCGCGATAACGGCGAGATAACGCGCCTAATGACTCGCTGCGCTGTCATTGTTTCCGTTGTTCCATTGTTGAGAGCGAGGCAAACAGCGCAATTAGAAGAGACGAAGAATGGCGCGGTCAAAGGGAGCGAGAGGAATTTTGGCAAGCGGGCGAGTGTCACCGCGATCGGGTTGATAGAGGGCGAGAGCGCGAGCGATCGACAACGAACGATATCGTACATGTGCAACTTTATATCACAAACGCACAAACGCACAAAAACGCACCCACGGTGGAGTGTAAAGCACTGAGTTCAGCCGCAATGTGATAGTAGAACAGCAGCGAAAAGAGCGCGCCAGAACCCCAGAAGAAGAATGTACGAGTTGAACACAAGCATCGAACTCGAAGATTCCGAGACCAACAACTGTACTGAAACAAAAATTAAAAAAAAACAGTAAAGCGTCGAGAAGCTGTCGACGACGGCGCATGGACGGCGGACAGTGTGTGGCGGCTAAGAATAAAAAAATCGGGCGTGGGTACTGGGCAGGAAAAGTTTCAGGAGGCGCTGCTTTTGACGACCAGGGCAGCCGCTGCCGCGGCCAAAGCGCCATAGAGGGGCGGCCCAAAGAGGGCTTGGCCACCGGACATGGGGTCGGTCGGCACCGTCTGAGGGCCGGCGCCGACGGAAGGAGCGGTGCTGAAGGGCACGCCCAGGATGGTCGCGTTAGACTGCCTGCCAGCGTCAGCGGAGACGGCCGGTCCGACGCCACCGCCGCCTCCGAAGTCGCCGCTCAGCTGCCGTTTCCACTTGTTGCGTCGGTTTTGGAACCAGATTTTGACCTGCGGTTGCGTTTTAGAATTGCGTATTTTTTGCTCGCTTCAGGAAAAAATCGATATGCGCCAGTACCTGGGTCTCGGTGAGTCGGAGATTCGCGGCCAAGGTGGCGCGCTCGACGCTCGACAGGTAGCGCTTGCAGTCGAAGGTCGTCTCGAGCTGCTGGACCTGGCCCCGACTGAAGACGGTGCGCGTCTTTTTCTTCCTGCGCGACGAGTAGCCACCCGCTCCTCCGGCGCCCGGGTCCAGCGGGTAGCCGCCGCCGCCCACAGCCCCTTCGCACTCGTCGGCGGCGTAGCAGTCGTCGTCGGACAGCACGGAGGAGTGGTGAGGGTTTGACGAGTCTGAAGGTGTTGTTTCAATGCTTTTTCCTCAGTCGTGCTTGTTTGTCAAAAGCCCTTTTCGGACCGGCGTCCGTGGGCGACGAATGCGTGGTCGTGGTCGAGTTGGACGCGGACTGCCCGGCGCCCGTCAGCTTGGCAGTCTCGTCCACGAGCTGGTGGTGGTGGTGGAGGTGTCCTTGTCCGTTCCGGCCGTTGACGCTGGCCGCCAGTAGCGGCGCAGCGGTTGGCATCATTTGGAAGTGGGCGGCGGCGCGCAGCGCATCTGAAACGGTGTGCATGCGCGTCGAATGGTATAACGGCAGATTTTTGTGGTTCAGCAGTCTCGCAAAATAGTCGAACGGTCAACTTAGGGTTGAAGTTTGCAAGAGAGAGATGCAACGTCGCGCGTAAGAGCAACAAAAACGAAACTAGACGTACTAGTACGTGCCACAATTACGTCCGTTTGCTTTGCACCCTGCATCATTTTGAAAGAGTGGTCAGTTTGCGTGTGCTGCGCGCAATAAGAGCACGTAGTACTGTAGTGTTGAGATGCAAATTACACGTTTGCTCGGTTGGTAATACGCCGGCTCGTTTCCGCGACACCCCTCTCAAGAAGTGCATTGTGCAGTCACACGACGACGTTGACCCCTCATTTGTCATGACAGGCGTCCGTCCGTCCACTCCTCATCGCATCGCCGTCTCGCCGATGTGTCTTACACACTCGTTCTTCGCTCTTTGCACTTTGCCCATCAATGGGGCGCTCTGTTGCGAGTGTCGCCTGCCCATGCGCATTATACCGTGTTTGGCTGTATATATGCCCATCTGTGTGTGTCTGTGTGCCGGTCGGGAATCGCCCGGTCACTCACTTACACTCGCTCTGCAGCCTTTTATGCGCTTCCTCCGGCGCGAGCGAGCGGGCCGCGTTAATGGCCCCTCGGGCCCAATTAGGGGCGGAGCGGTCGCATTTCAAAACGGTCGACCGCGTCGCGACCCCCGCCCCCCTCCCTCCCTCCCCTCACGGCAAGCTGACGACCGCTCTGACTTTACAGAGGAGAGCGGCCGTATCCGACTAATTGCAGACGCCGAGCCATTCTTCTCCGAGTCATGACTTGTATGGGTGGGTATACAAACATTCCGTCACCCCCCGTCCCCCCTCATCCAACCACTAAGCACTCGACGTTAAGATGCGCATTAGGATGATCCGCCTTTTGCATTACGGTAATCTCAATGTGTTGTACAACCGCTTAAGCTTGGCGTGCAGCCTACGTTTGCGCTCGGACTGAAAATCGGACAAATTAGGCAGATTACGGGCAAGCTGTTTGTCGGCGAACCTCAAAGAATGCGCTGCCATAGTTCTAAGTACAGCGGAAACAGCGGAAATCTGTGCTCGACCCCCTTTGTGCAAACCAAGAGACCATAATGCACCTTTCCTTCAGCCGGGCAGATTTGTTAAAGAATTCGACAATGTTTTCTCAGCCACTTAACGATTTCACTTCGACTGCCGCGACCCTCTCTCGATCATCAGTCGCACAATAACCGCATTTCGACGGCACTTTTAGCGATTTAGGTCGGTCAGTTGCGTCCTGATGAATCGCCGCAGTTTGTTTGGACTCTTTCTCGCGCGTGCGTGGGAATGAATCTTAGAAGTTGACGCGGCAGAGTCGACAACCAATCAGCGAGCGGTGGGCGTGGCCAGAGGCGTTCGAGCTGTAACAGCTTTGATCAAGAGGCCTGAGTGAAATGGCTTCCTCCTCGCCAGAGAAGTCTCTTGTCGCTCTCAATTAATCTGGACAAAGTGGCCAAGCCTATAGAGGAAACGTTCCCACTTAGAGCTTCTATTATTTATCGAAACGCCTCGCTGGCAGCTTTCGACGCAGAGCAGAGTCGACGCATGATCATGGGGTGCGTAGGGGGGGGGGGGAGCGGAGCTGCCAACAACACTACAGTAGCCTTCATCGGCTCTTTAAAAGGATCTCTCCCAAATTGCCCGCCATTTACCGGCGGGCATCAGAAGTCACTGGAGGTTTGCGAGCGCGCACCGCACCAATCCCTTGCAGCCCACCACTATAATGCGATTCCCACAATATTTCCCGACACAAGTGCGCATTTCGACGACGAGCGCGCTGGGGTAATTACCATCGCTCAAGGTCCATTTCTGAAGTTTTCTTTGTCGGTGCCCCCCCCCCCTCGCGACCGGTCCTGGAACCCCCTCTCCTCCCCCATCCGCGTTCAATCGACTGTCGTCAACTACACTCCCGTCCGACCGCGCGTTGTGGTGCGTCGGTCGATTGTGTGTTTGCGGCTGCGCTCGCCGCGTAACGGCTGTCATGAAACTGCAATTACGGGCGCGCGCGTCCGCAAACGCGTCGCGGCGTCTAAAATCTGCGCTCTCTCCGCTCGCTGACAGACGGACGACGAAAGGACACGCACGTGCTCGAGGACAATGAACGGAAGGGAGGAAAGAGGATGGAGAGCCGATAAATTTAAGTTCTCCATGTTCGAACCGAGGAAGCGCACGGGCTGCTGACGGAGCATGTGGAAGCGTGACCGAGCCTCAGCAGCCAGAATTAGCGAACAAGCAACAGAAAGCAACCAACAAGCTGTATGTATACAGGTACACCCTCCGTTGTACAAGAATTACAGCGAGTTTGAAACACCGGTTGAAAAATTGCGTATTTCATTGTCGATAATGCACGAGTCTTAGCATGCTACCTATTAGAAAAAAGAACTTGAAGATTAGCAGCTGTCTGCACCAATGCAGTTCTTTATAGACTACGCAGTAGTGAGAGATGTGCTTTTCACCCTCAATTTCAACGGGAGAGATGAAAAATGGAATTCCATTCCGCACAAAAATGCGATTGTTGAACTCACGTTCCTGGGCGGCTGTCGTCGACGTGGTCGGCGGGAGGAGCGCGTGCGCTGCGGCGGCCAGCAGGGGGTTTGGGAACCAAGGAAGCGACGGGAGCATGGGAGTCATGCCGACGGCGCTCTGGAACTGCTTGGAGGCGACGGCGGCCGTGGGGCCGCCGGCGGCCAGTAGGCGCTCGATCGTGAACAAATTCGCCTTCTTCACTCCGGCGTCGCTCATCTCCGCTACGGTACTTCTGGTTTCCCGAATTCGAGAGGAGCACTCACTTTTCTTCTTCCCGCGCCGTTGCTCGACAGAGAGAGGGCGGCTTGGATTAACAAAGAGGGCCGGCCGCTACCCGCCGCGACGCGCGCCCTTCAAGGAGGGGAAAGAGTCATGAGGAGGCCACGCCTTCCGTGGGGCGCGTCGGCCAATCAGCGGACGCATGAGTCGCGCTCGGCACTTGACACACGCGGCAAACAAGTCGCGACATATAGATGGTCGCCGTCGGCAATCGAGAGCGACAAGCTTCTCGGTCAAAGCCGTTGATTGCGCTGGTCAGGCTTCTCCCTGGCCCTAACCCGACCGGCGGCGGCTAATGAATTGTGGCGACGGACTCATTAACACGTTGTTCGCTGAGAGAAAAACCCCCAGAAACCCTACATTAATTTATTGGACAACTTATTGGCAAGATTGACAATTCAAGGAGACAAGGAAAGTTCTGACAAACTGAATCACAAAAAAAAAATCACTCCAACTGCAGCAAAAAACGACGGGAGCCAAGCGGAGACGACAAGGGTTATGGGATTAATCGCCCGCCTTCCTCCGTTAAGTGATCCGCAGGTTAATTCGCGCTAATTGACAGCTTACGGGCGCCAAGCGTCAATTAGACGCGACTGAGCACTGGCCACTGCAACACGAAAGAAGCCCCGCTAGCTCGCTTGCCAGATGACGCCTCTGCACTGACCCCCCCCCCCCCCACCCCGGCCCCACCGACACTCTGATCGATCAAAAGGGGGTTGCGCGCTAGAGCGCACAATTATGAATGTACATGAAAGTGTACAGTATGTTTTAATGACGCACACTGTAAACTCTCTAATTTGCCCCAGTGCCCACCCAATGAGCCCCACCCTTTTATTAGCATCCCATCCCTTAAGTTGAATTTCAGGGCCGTTCATTTAGGTATTGCTAGCCGCTTCAACTCAGTACTCCTGCTTGCGAAGTGCTCCAAAGTGGTTCAACATCAATTTGTCTCATGAAATAAAATAATGTTGAGAATACTCAGTTGTACAATGGTGAAGCACTGCAATGATAAAACTACAAAGTGTTGGAATGCATGTTAACCAACGCATTTGCATGAATGCTACGAATTGCTTGTAACAGCCACTCTGTTTTAAATAAACTAGCCGCTTCAATTCAAGACTGCTTGCAAAGTTCTCCAAAGTGCTTCAATATCAATATTTTCATGTCTTTAGTGATGGCTCATCATCAATACAATGTGTCATAAAATCATGCTGCGAATGCTCAGTTGAAAAGCAACAATAACGAATCTGTAAAGTGCTGCAGCAAAAGCCAAAGGAAGTCAACCAATGCAACCAATGCACTTCTGCAATACAGGAAATTCTTTGTTCTACCTTTTTTGGTGTAACTCTTTATTCAGTCATTACATACCAGTATCCTTCAATGGTACTAATTGGGGCAAAACACAATTGTTGCATCCACGTCCACTGCGTCTGAAAATGTGAAGCCTGAGCCTAAGTGAAGCCAAAGCCTAAGTGAAGCCTAAGCCTGAGCAGAAACAAATGACTAAGCATAAGCCTGGACTAAGCCTAAGCAAAGCCTAAATTATGAAAATTTTCGTCAGATGCAGTGGACGCTGACGCAACAACTGTTTTTAGCCCAAAATGGGCACTATACCATCTTGAGCAGACACACCATCAATCCTATAATTAGTGGCAGTGGGCTAATCGTTCTAATCAGCTGGCTAATGATAATTGGCTTGGCTTTGGAATAGCTTACATTGGGTCAGAATACAAAAGTTATTTTTGTGATCTGAATGGTGGTTGCTCACATATGTTTATGCTATTTTTTACCCTCAACTTGCAACACCAACCAGATGCGATTATGTTCAATGCATCGTATCTTGTGATCACAGTATTGCATTGGAAAACGCATGTGAGATTCATGATCAGCATGGTCGACTACATAGCTCACAAGCATATTTTGACAATGGGCTACGCGACAGAAGCCCCACGTCAAAAGCCCCCACGACAAATCCCCCACGTCAAAAGCTCCCCCCCCCTCCGTCAAAAGCCCCCCGTCAAAAGCCCCCACGTCAAAAGCCCCCTCAAATACAGTGAAAGGGCTAAGTTTTGCGAAGGCGCGGAAGTAGATGAGGAAGGGGCAGTTCCAGTCGTCGAGAGGCACGCGCAGCTACATAGACGCCGTCCCACTCCATCGCCTTCTTCTGGAAGCGAGTGTCGTGGTCGGAAGGAAGCGCCACACCGACTGGTTCGACGCGCACATTGCTGAAATGTCGCCATCGACAACGCACTGCGCCCGTAGGCCTTTGATGACACTGTTTCGCCAAAAGCTCTGGCCGAAGCGAAAGTAACAGTCGGCGACGGCGTTGAGCGTCGCGAGCTCAAAGTCGCAGTGGAAGGCGCGAATCACGGTCGCAGGGCGCAGCTCGACGATTGTGCGGAACATGCGCGTGGACGTCGCCTGCGCTCTGTTCAGCAGCAAGGCGTACACCACCACGTCAAATCGGCGTGACTGCGACACAGTATATAGGTCAAGGTTAACAACAGGTTTGGCATTAGCGTCTGCGTCTGCGTCTCTTACTGAGATGAGATCAGCTGATGAGCTGATGGGGGCTTTTGATGTGTGGGTTTTTTGCGGGGGGGGGGGGCTTTTGATGGAGGGGGCTTTTGACGTGGGGGCTTTTGATGGGGAGGGGGGCTTTTGTCGTGCACCGTTGACAATGAATTCTGTACAGTAAGTACACATAAAATGTGCCCTATCTCATGATTATGGCATCGCATTGGTAAACGGATGTGATATTCATGATCAGCACGGTCGATTACATATGTCCCAAGCAGAATTGGCACTGAATTCTCAAATTCGATCCAACGCAATTTGCATATTCAATGCGTCGTATCTCGAGATTACGGTATCGCATTGGAAAACGGATGTGATATTCATGATCAGCACGGTCGATTGCATATGTCCCAAGCAGATTTGACACTGAATTCTAAAATTCGATGAAACACGTTTGCAAAATTTGCATAACTCAAGGATTACGGTAGCTATCGCAAATCCGGCGATTTTTCAGCTATCACAGTCAACACCTGAAGCGATATCAAAAAGAATCAACTCAATCCATCATATCAACACACCCGCGATGTAAATTGGAGACATGCGCTGAGACTCATTTGCAGATTTTTTTTTATTTTCATATTAGTCTCTGTGGTGATGCTATGTGGGGGGAGGGGAGAGAATCGGCTCTTTGGTACGTCGGTTTGAATGTGTTGTATGTCCAAAAACGTTTTGCTCTCGCAACCTGAGACAAACTATCCGAAACATGCACAAAACGCGCACACAAAAAAGACAGTGAACCGATGCAGGGGAGGGGGGCGGAGGGAATGGGAGAGCCTGAAAATAGTTTACCCAGCCCAGAGGCCCCCAAAGGTCGAGTAGGTCGAGGTCGTGCGTGCGTGCGTGCGTGCGTGAGTGCGTGCGTGCTTGCGTGCGTGCACGTGCGTGCGCGTGGTTTCTGCAGTGAAATTTGAAGTTTGAACAGTTCCCACAGTCCCCATCCCTAGTGGCAGCTGCACACCAAGTTTCAGTTCATTTTCATTCCATTAACCACAGCTCATTGTGTTGCAGTGAGTTAATTGGGTGCCCTTTCTGTATCCAAATCCAAATTTGACCATTTTTCCACTATCCTCATCCCTAGTAGCAGCTGCACACCAAGTTTCAGTTCCTTTTCATTCCATTCCACCACAGCTCATTGACTTTCGTTCGAACTACAGCTTTTGTGTGTAGTGTAGGTAATTCGACGACGACGCAAGCGACACACAACCGGAATACAGCTGTCCTGTCGCTACGCCGTAATGCTCGTTAGTAGTTACTCCTGAGTCATAGGTACCATATGCTGTAGCAAGAAAGAACACCGAATTTTGTGGGGAACATTCAGCTTTTCATATTCAGAATACCGTAAATCCTCCAATAGAAGCCCCCCTCCAATAGTGTCCCTGGGAGCAAGACAATTTTAAATTCGCGCCAAAATCAAATTTTGAATGTTACCCAGTTGCATTAAAAGTGCATGTATGGTGTGTCATCATGTGTGCAATACACGTATTTCAATTAAACCTTTTAATTCCGGCTACCTGTGCGCATTTTAAGGCATTTTAATGTTAAATTTTGCAAAATTGCGCAAAAATCTGACGAAATTAATAGTGCTCCACCTCTTGAGAGACATTGTGACATTCACCCGCTTGGGTGATGTTGTGTAGTCAGTGTACAACCGACGGCAGCAGGGCACTGGCAACCGGAAACGCTCAACCAGCTGGGCCAGGTGCCTCTCTTTGGGGAGTGGGTGAAAGCCCCACCGCTTTGCAAAAAATTGAAACAATAGTGCCCCGGGGGGCACGTTTGGTTTTTTTAACGGTATACTTACGGTACTTAAGGCGGACTCTGGAGAAGCGGAAAGGCACAACAGCCGCGAATTCAAAGCAATTTTAGAATGCCAAAGATAACAGCACAGAGTCAATGTCGGAAGAGATAAAGTGGTCAAAGGACGTGCAAGCACAGGTGCTGGGGTCCTACTTCCTAGGATTCTCCATTGCTCAGATTCCAATGGGTAGGAGAGGGTCCCTGTCGCACGCACGTCCGCCAGTTGCATTCAGGTCTGCTAGCCTCCAAATACGGCGGTAAAAATCTCCTGTCCGTGGCTCTGTTGATTGGAGGAATCGGCGCATCCATCAGTCCCCTTGCCGCCAATATTTCAGCCGGCTCGTTTATTCTCTGCCGCTTTCTCACTGGAGTGGCACACGTGAGTGAGTCTAACTGTGTGAGCAATCATTTATTGTCTCTGCTCCACAATGTAGACGCACACCTCCTCCTAGGCTTCTTTGTTTCCTGGCATAAACGCCGTCTTGTCCAAGTGGGTGCCACCCAAGGAGCGTGGACGTCTCGTGTCCGGTGCCTACTCGGGCGCATCTTTCGGCATCATTATTACGTGGCCTTTATCTGGAGTTTTATCGGACGCATTCGGATGGCAGAGTTCCTTCTACGTCTTTGGTGAGAGGCTGCGTGGGACTTGTGCAACGTGATGCATTAACTCGGTGTACTTTAGGCTTAATTGGAATCTTTTGCTGCGGTCTGTGGCACAGCCTGGTGGCCGAAAGTCCTGAAGATCATTTCAGAATCCACAGAGAAGAAAGGAACTACATCCACAGGTCGCGCTAGCTGGACAACTGCCACGAAATATTCAACTGCTTGTGAGGACCTTGTCTGGACGTGCTTAGTGCGATGGAGTTTGATCTGAAGTGGAGACTTTCAATTTCAGGAGATTCCTTGGAGACTGGTTGTGCGGTCGAAACCGGTTTGGGCACTATTAGTTGGCAAGATCACCGCCGAGTTTGGACAGTACCTCACCCAGCTGTCGCTGCCCATTTTTATGGAGGAAGCGCTGGGCTTCGACATAAAGGATTGGGTGACATCTCGCCCAACGACATTTCGCCCAACGACATTTCGCCCACGACATCTCGCCCAACGACATTTCGCCCATGCGACAACTCGCCCAATGACAATTCGCCCATGCGACATCTCGCCCAATGACATTTCGCCCAATACATGTAGTAACTACTTAAATGCAAGTTCATACGATTCCGTGACCTCCAAAACTCCTTGACCGCTCTCCTTGACCGCCACCTCCAAAACGCTGTCAGCAATGTTGGCGCGAATGCAGCGTGTGGTGTCGCGGCTTTGTGCGGCCTGAGCGCGAGCCGCAGCGACCCGCGAGTTGGAAGCGCCCAACGAGAGGCTGTAGACAAACCCAGCGTCGGCTGCCACCGTTCGACACCTCTGGCAGTGCAAAGAAACTTACAAGGCATGTCGGAAAAATCAATCACATACAGCAGCAAACTGAACAGCTTGATATGTCGCAGTACATGTTCAGAAATTGATATACTCAAAATAGGCTTGCGTTGCTTAGCCGCACGCAAGGTCAAAGCGCTAGGCAAGGACAAGTCACAGCTGACCAATAGCCGAGTGCCCTACGTGTAAGGCATACACGTCCACAAGAAAAGTAAACGTGAGCTTGCTAAAGGCCGCGCCACAATGCTCTGTCTTCTGGTTTCTGCCTCGGTTCTAGATTTTTGAATTTGTCCAGAGCCAGAAGGCAAGCGTTCAAACACGCGCGTCTTCTTGTGCGCGGAATGGTTTAGGCGTCCCTGCAGGGCATGCATTATAGATTTATCGTGTTCTGCACTGCGGTCCTACGCGTAATTCGCTGTAGGACCGCGCGCAACTACAAGTATGAACGAGTCAGAGAGCTCATTGTGGCGTAGCGATATTTGTGCAGAAGCCAGAAGCCAGAATACAGATGATACAAGCTAGATGACAGAGCATTGTGGCGCGGGCTTTAAAAGTACGCTGTATTGGGCGAAATGTCGTTGGGCGAAATGTCGCATGGGCGAATTGTCGTTGGGCGAGTTGTCGCATGGGCGAAATGTCGTTGGGCGAGATGTCGTGGGCGAAATGTCGTTGGGCGAAATGTCGTTGGGCGAGATGTCGCATCACCGACATAAAGGATGTTCGTTTAGATATACCGTAAATCCTCCAATACAACCCCCCCCCCCCTCCAATAGTGCCCCCGGGTATGGCAAGGTTGAAATAAGAGCCCCCCCCCCCCTCCAATAGTGCCCCCAGGGGTAAGGGGTATGTTGTGCCATGTGCCTTTTATGGGCAAAAGTATAGTGGTAGGTACATTTGCATCGTGTATACACACTACTACTAACCAATAATAGTACGTTTCAGTAACTATTAACGGTAAATCAACCATTAAATGTGGCAAAAGTGATCAAAATCACCGAAAAACGGCTATTTTGACAGCGAAACTAGCATTACCATTCAAAATTTTTAGGTTGAAATACTGGAAGCCCCCATCCAATAGTGCCCCCTTCCAATAGTGCCCCCGGGTAAGGAGAGGTTAAAAAAATAGTGCCCCGGGGGCAATATTGAAGGATTTACGGTAGTGGTGCAGCCAAGATTTAATTTCAAGAAAGTGGATAGGCAGATAAAACGTTTCGGACATGGAAAAGTAAACGATCTTGATTCTATTGTTTCGCGAGGAAGAATATTATTTAATTTACACTTCTCTTGGCTGATCCTCTTGCTTGCATACATACCTACCATTAAGCTGGTAATGTTCGCATCGCTTCTGGAATTTACAAAAGTGCGCCAATTTCAGAATGGCCTGCTGTCGGCGCTGCCCTACATCGGCTATTGGGTCTGCGTTTGGGTGGCCGGTGTCACGAAATAAGTATTCCCCCATAATAAGTATTCCCCCCGGAATACTTATTATGATTTTGTGCCGGATTAGGTTTTCCCCCACCCGAAATAACTATTCCCCCCTTTTGAAATGCGTTAGCTATGTATCACAACGCTTTATGTGCAGCAGAACGACATGAACAGATAACAACAAATATGCAAAGGATGACTGGCTGCCTAAAACTTAAAATCTTGTTGTGCTTTCTCATTCGGATTAGTGATTGCTTGTGAACGCGCAATTGCCGATTTATAATTGGCTCTCTCGATATCGTTCTTCCAGTGGCAAGCAAAATAACTAATCATGATTTAAATAATTAAAATTTATTTTGTTAACAAGGTGTGTGTGGGTGGTCGATCGCGTTCGCGTCCGTGAACAAAGAACTTGCTTGTCGTCGCCAAGCAGACGGTTCAGTGGCTCGTGCTGGTGTTAAATATTAGTCGTTAGCAATTGTTACAGCGGTATACCGACTTCTCGTAGGATCGAATCCGGTTGTGAAGAGCGCATGCGGAGTTGGCTGAACAGTGGATATGTGCGCCCATATTAACGTCGTTCAACGACGCTTGACTGATCGGCCCATTAGCTCCACCTGAGCTCCAGAGAATTGGCGGTGACTCTGTTCGATGCTTCATCGTTCCCTCGACGACGCACAACTACGCCTCTGATGATGCAGCATTGTTGGATTTGCTAGGGAGAGACTGGAAAAACCATGTTGCTGGGGGACCTCAGTCGTTGTTAGATTTGAGAAGGGGGGAATACCCAATCCGGGTGGGGGAATACTTATTTCGATGAAATCCATAATAAGTATTCCGGGGGGAATAGTTATTATGGCTTGCACCCATAATATGTATTCCGGCCGGAATAAAAAATGGGGGGAATACTTATTTCGCGACACCGGCTTCCTGTCGGACGCGCTCATCTCCTGGGACCTCCTGAGCGTCACGAACACAAGGAAGCTCATGATGCTCATCGGTACTTTTCAATTTTTGCACTTTCGCAGTCTCATGACGTCGACACCACAAGTGTGGTTGGGAAGGGGTGTGGTGACCCACTTGGTGCACGCACCTAGAGTTGGGCGCGTATTTTTTCAAACGTTTTTTTTCAAAAAAATACACGTTTTTTTTTGAAAAAATACGTTGCTGCCTGTACCTTACTTTTAAAAAATACGGTCGTAGTCGTAATCGTAACGTTATAGTATTAAGTCGGAGACGTAAACCTGAATATGTGAGTTGTGTGGTAGGTAGACTTCTCACAAGACGATTTTTTTACATCACATTACTCTTACGATGCTAAGGTTTCGCTTACGGTCCCTTTCGGTCGCTTTCGGACGCAGCGTACGTGGACCCAACAATTGGTTCTGCCAGCTTTTGCAATTACTATCATCTCTTCACGCCCTCAATTTTTGCATCGTTCTTAGCTCACTTTGTTGGATGCCAAATGATGCTCCCCACCCACACACACACACACACACACACACACACACACACACACACACACACACACACACACACACACACACACACACACACACACACACACACACACACACACACACACACACACACACACACACACACACGCCAAGAGCCAAGAGCAGCACAAAGGTGCCGGCGAGCCCGCAAGAAGTCGGCTCGTATGAGGAGTTACTGAGGCGGCTGCAGCATGACCTGCCGAGTCGCAGACGGCAATGTTCGAGGAGACGCAAGCGATGCGCGAAAAGATCTCCACCCTCGAGCAGCACGCCGCCTCTCTCGAGGAATTCCACAGAGTCACCACCCAGGAGCTGACGGATCGCGTGAACGAGCTGGAGACGGCGATCAAGGCGCTCAAGGCCGGACCGCCGCCGTCTCAGACGCTGGACTGGGGGCAGCCTCCCGCGGCTCTGTTCCAGAGCGACGGCTTCAAGCAGTCGCTGGTCGGCGCTCTCTCCGAGCAACAGCTGAAAGAGAAGAAGCGGCTGAACCTGGTGCTGGTCGGACTGCCGGAGCCCACTCCCGGCATCTCCGACCGTCCCGCGCAGGACGACGGCTCCGTGGTGGCGAATCTGGCTGGTCAGCTGGGAATTGCGCCCACCTCCATCGAAGCCGTCTTTCGACACCCGCGCGACCGCGCACCCGTCAAGGACAAGCCGCGCATTGTCAAGGTGAAGTTCACCAATTCCGACTCGCGCATCCGCTTTCTGACAGGCCTGCGTCCCTACCTGCTGAGTCAACTGCCCACCGGACAAAGCAGGCCGGCGTTCTACGTGCGGCCTGATCTTACCCCAGGACAGCTGGAGCAGCAGCGCCACCTCAACAAGCAGCGGCTCGAGCGAAAGGCCAACAACGAGGACGTCGTCATCTACCGAGACCAGGTGATGCTGCGGTCCGAGCGCGACGCCCTCAGAGCCAACCCCACCCGCCACCGCCAGCCTTTAAACTAAAGAGCCTTGTGTTTCGGCCCTGCAGCGCACCTCAGACTTTGGCCAGCGCCTCCGTGCTCGAGCGTCTCAGTGCGACACCCGCCTTACAGCCTCAGTCGCTCAATGCACACCCTCCCAAGTGCTCTGTCGCGCGCATTCTTCGCAACAATCGTGGCCGCGGCCCATCTGCAGTAGTTGCTAGTAGGTGTAGGTGCGATTCTATAGGTAGGCTTGATGCTCCCCATCCCCAGCCTCATGCCGCCCCCCGTCCCCAGCCCCATGTCGATCTGAGTCGCGCGTCCTCCTCGCAGTTGCCACCTGTGCATGCAGCTTCTCCCTTCTCCCTCCCTCCCCCCTCCCCAATTCAAAGTCCCACATCCTCCTTGTGTTTCTATTTATTGAACGCACAGTCACTGTATGGTCAGAAGTGCGACCAATTGCATACATATCTGCGCACAACGCTTGCCAACTTCATTGTCTGCATATGCGAGACTTGGCTAGATGCCACCTTCCCCTCTGCGCTCCTTGAGAACCAGTCCTCTCATACCACCTACAGAGTTGACCGTTCTGGCCGTCTAGGCGGGGGGTGTCTCATTCTAGTTCCTAACAGCATTCGTTCTGCTGTCTCTATCCCAGCCCAATCCCAACCACAGTTCGAAGCACTGTCTCTTGATCTCTATCTAAAGAATACCCGCGTCCCGCGTACGCATAACTAATGTGTATCGACCACCGTCGTCTAACGACTCGGCCCCACTCATCTCGTACTTGACCAATGCGCTCTCTGTCAACCACCCCTCTATCCTAGTGGGAGACTTCAACTTACCTAGCGTGGACTGGAGGTAAAGTCCCGTTCTAGCGACAGTTCGCCCATCTCCTGCTGAGCAGCGTCCCGTTCTAGCGACCGAGATGGACGCGATAGATAAAGCGCAGTCCCGTTCTAGCGACACCGTATCCCAGTCCCGAATACAGCGTTGGATTGATGCATTGGATGCGTTCTGAGTGGGAGTCCCGACGATCGGACGTCTGGTGCATATTGGTGCACTCGCACTGTGCACTGCGCGGCGCGTATCACTTGTCTGTCATCACTGTTTAGTTTCAAAGAGTTACGTAGGAACCGCCAATTTTGCTCCCAGTAAGTACAACCCTCTTGGTTTGATCGTTTACCCAAGCAAAGGGCATCCTGGCCGCTGCTATCATTTCTCCATCCAAAACAAGCAGCGGCGAGTGTGGAAATGCGTTCAGTGCGACATCCTCTCAAACGCGGCAAGAAGAAAGGAGTAAGTTTCGCCGGGTGTAGTGCCCACGATCCGCCTGGGCGACAATAACGACATCCTCACCAACCCCGACCAACCCAAGAATCCGCACTTCTGTCATCCTGTCGACGCCGCCGCAGCTGCCGCTCAGAATTGTGACCGTTCAGCACAGTACGCCGTTTCCCTCGCTGTTCAGCTTGCAGCCACTTTGTTTGCCGCCATTGTCTGCTCTCGCTACAGAATATGCGTTATCTGCTATGCAGTGCTTGTTATACTGTTGATTGCGTCAATTCGTGAAGTACTTTGTGACGTGTCGTGTCGGTGTTGTCAGAATCTTTTGTGCCGCGTTTGGACAAACAAATTGGAGCCGACCCATTAAACGAAATCATACGGTATCTTGAACCTGCTAGAACGGGACCCTTCCTTGCTAGAACGGGACTCTCCGATCTTATCTCTTAGATCTATGTCGCTAGAACGGGACGTCGCTAGAACGGGACGGAACCGGACTGGGTAAAGTCCCGTTCTAGCGACAGTTCGCCCATCTCCTGCTGAGCAGCGTCCCGTTCTAGCGACCGAGATGGACGCGATAGATAAAGCGCAGTCCCGTTCTAGCGACACCGTATCCCAGTCCCGAATACAGCGTTGGATTGATGCATTGGATGCGTTCTGAGTGGGAGTCCCGACGATCGGACGTCTGGTGCATATTGGTGCACTCGCACTGTGCACTGCGCGGCGCGTATCACTTGTCTGTCATCACTGTTTAGTTTCAAAGAGTTACGTAGGAACCGCCAATTTTGCTCCCAGTAAGTACAACCCTCTTGGTTTGATCGTTTACCCAAGCAAAGGGCATCCTGGCCGCTGCTATCATTTCTCCATCCAAAACAAGCAGCGGCGAGTGTGGAAATGCGTTCAGTGCGACATCCTCTCAAACGCGGCAAGAAGAAAGGAGTAAGTTTCGCCGGGTGTAGTGCCCACGATCCGCCTGGGCGACAATAACGACATCCTCACCAACCCCGACCAACCCAAGAATCCGCACTTCTGTCATCCTGTCGACGCCGCCGCAGCTGCCGCTCAGAATTGTGACCGTTCAGCACAGTACGCCGTTTCCCTCGCTGTTCAGCTTGCAGCCACTTTGTTTGCCGCCATTGTCTGCTCTCGCTACAGAATATGCGTTATCTGCTATGCAGTGCTTGTTATACTGTTGATTGCGTCAATTCGTGAAGTACTTTGTGACGTGTCGTGTCGGTGTTGTCAGAATCTTTTGTGCCGCGTTTGGACAAACAAATTGGAGCCGACCCATTAAACGAAATCATACGGTATCTTGAACCTGCTAGAACGGGACCCTTCCTTGCTAGAACGGGACTCTCCGATCTTATCTCTTAGATCTATGTCGCTAGAACGGGACGTCGCTAGAACGGGACGGAACCGGACTGGGTAAAGTCCCGTTCTAGCGACAGTTCGCCCATCTCCTGCTGAGCAGCGTCCCGTTCTAGCGACCGAGATGGACGCGATAGATAAAGCGCAGTCCCGTTCTAGCGACACCGTATCCCAGTCCCGAATACAGCGTTGGATTGATGCATTGGATGCGTTCTGAGTGGGAGTCCCGACGATCGGACGTCTGGTGCATATTGGTGCACTCGCACTGTGCACTGCGCGGCGCGTATCACTTGTCTGTCATCACTGTTTAGTTTCAAAGAGTTACGTAGGAACCGCCAATTTTGCTCCCAGTAAGTACAACCCTCTTGGTTTGATCGTTTACCCAAGCAAAGGGCATCCTGGCCGCTGCTATCATTTCTCCATCCAAAACAAGCAGCGGCGAGTGTGGAAATGCGTTCAGTGCGACATCCTCTCAAACGCGGCAAGAAGAAAGGAGTAAGTTTCGCCGGGTGTAGTGCCCACGATCCGCCTGGGCGACAATAACGACATCCTCACCAACCCCGACCAACCCAAGAATCCGCACTTCTGTCATCCTGTCGACGCCGCCGCAGCTGCCGCTCAGAATTGTGACCGTTCAGCACAGTACGCCGTTTCCCTCGCTGTTCAGCTTGCAGCCACTTTGTTTGCCGCCATTGTCTGCTCTCGCTACAGAATATGCGTTATCTGCTATGCAGTGCTTGTTATACTGTTGATTGCGTCAATTCGTGAAGTACTTTGTGACGTGTCGTGTCGGTGTTGTCAGAATCTTTTGTGCCGCGTTTGGACAAACAAATTGGAGCCGACCCATTAAACGAAATCATACGGTATCTTGAACCTGCTAGAACGGGACCCTTCCTTGCTAGAACGGGACTCTCCGATCTTATCTCTTAGATCTATGTCGCTAGAACGGGACGTCGCGAGAACGGGTCGGAACCGGACTGGGTAAAGTCCCGTTCTAGCGACAGTTCGCCCATCTCCTGCTGAGCAGCGTCCCGTTCTAGCGACCGAGATGGACGCGATAGATAAAGCGCAGTCCCGTTCTAGCGACACCGTATCCCAGTCCCGAATACAGCGTTGGATTGATGCATTGGATGCGTTCTGAGTGGGAGTCCCGACGATCGGACGTCTGGTGCATATTGGTGCACTCGCACTGTGCACTGCGCGGCGCGTATCACTTGTCTGTCATCACTGTTTAGTTTCAAAGAGTTACGTAGGAACCGCCAATTTTGCTCCCAGTAAGTACAACCCTCTTGGTTTGATCGTTTACCCAAGCAAAGGGCATCCTGGCCGCTGCTATCATTTCTCCATCCAAAACAAGCAGCGGCGAGTGTGGAAATGCGTTCAGTGCGACATCCTCTCAAACGCGGCAAGAAGAAAGGAGTAAGTTTCGCCGGGTGTAGTGCCCACGATCCGCCTGGGCGACAATAACGACATCCTCACCAACCCCGACCAACCCAAGAATCCGCACTTCTGTCATCCTGTCGACGCCGCCGCAGCTGCCGCTCAGAATTGTGACCGTTCAGCACAGTACGCCGTTTCCCTCGCTGTTCAGCTTGCAGCCACTTTGTTTGCCGCCATTGTCTGCTCTCGCTACAGAATATGCGTTATCTGCTATGCAGTGCTTGTTATACTGTTGATTGCGTCAATTCGTGAAGTACTTTGTGACGTGTCGTGTCGGTGTTGTCAGAATCTTTTGTGCCGCGTTTGGACAAACAAATTGGAGCCGACCCATTAAACGAAATCATACGGTATCTTGAACCTGCTAGAACGGGACCCTTCCTTGCTAGAACGGGACTCTCCGATCTTATCTCTTAGATCTATGTCGCTAGAACGGGACGTCGCTAGAACGGGACGGAACCGGACTGGGTAAAGTCCCGTTCTAGCGACAGTTCGCCCATCTCCTGCTGAGCAGCGTCCCGTTCTAGCGACCGAGATGGACGCGATAGATAAAGCGCAGTCCCGTTCTAGCGACACCGTATCCCAGTCCCGAATACAGCGTTGGATTGATGCATTGGATGCGTTCTGAGTGGGAGTCCCGACGATCGGACGTCTGGTGCATATTGGTGCACTCGCACTGTGCACTGCGCGGCGCGTATCACTTGTCTGTCATCACTGTTTAGTTTCAAAGAGTTACGTAGGAACCGCCAATTTTGCTCCCAGTAAGTACAACCCTCTTGGTTTGATCGTTTACCCAAGCAAAGGGCATCCTGGCCGCTGCTATCATTTCTCCATCCAAAACAAGCAGCGGCGAGTGTGGAAATGCGTTCAGTGCGACATCCTCTCAAACGCGGCAAGAAGAAAGGAGTAAGTTTCGCCGGGTGTAGTGCCCACGATCCGCCTGGGCGACAATAACGACATCCTCACCAACCCCGACCAACCCAAGAATCCGCACTTCTGTCATCCTGTCGACGCCGCCGCAGCTGCCGCTCAGAATTGTGACCGTTCAGCACAGTACGCCGTTTCCCTCGCTGTTCAGCTTGCAGCCACTTTGTTTGCCGCCATTGTCTGCTCTCGCTACAGAATATGCGTTATCTGCTATGCAGTGCTTGTTATACTGTTGATTGCGTCAATTCGTGAAGTACTTTGTGACGTGTCGTGTCGGTGTTGTCAGAATCTTTTGTGCCGCGTTTGGACAAACAAATTGGAGCCGACCCATTAAACGAAATCATACGGTATCTTGAACCTGCTAGAACGGGACCCTTCCTTGCTAGAACGGGACTCTCCGATCTTATCTCTTAGATCTATGTCGCTAGAACGGGACGTCGCTAGAACGGGACGGAACCGGACTGGGTAAAGTCCCGTTCTAGCGACAGTTCGCCCATCTCCTGCTGAGCAGCGTCCCGTTCTAGCGACCGAGATGGACGCGATAGATAAAGCGCAGTCCCGTTCTAGCGACACCGTATCCCAGTCCCGAATACAGCGTTGGATTGATGCATTGGATGCGTTCTGAGTGGGAGTCCCGACGATCGGACGTCTGGTGCATATTGGTGCACTCGCACTGTGCACTGCGCGGCGCGTATCACTTGTCTGTCATCACTGTTTAGTTTCAAAGAGTTACGTAGGAACCGCCAATTTTGCTCCCAGTAAGTACAACCCTCTTGGTTTGATCGTTTACCCAAGCAAAGGGCATCCTGGCCGCTGCTATCATTTCTCCATCCAAAACAAGCAGCGGCGAGTGTGGAAATGCGTTCAGTGCGACATCCTCTCAAACGCGGCAAGAAGAAAGGAGTAAGTTTCGCCGGGTGTAGTGCCCACGATCCGCCTGGGCGACAATAACGACATCCTCACCAACCCCGACCAACCCAAGAATCCGCACTTCTGTCATCCTGTCGACGCCGCCGCAGCTGCCGCTCAGAATTGTGACCGTTCAGCACAGTACGCCGTTTCCCTCGCTGTTCAGCTTGCAGCCACTTTGTTTGCCGCCATTGTCTGCTCTCGCTACAGAATATGCGTTATCTGCTATGCAGTGCTTGTTATACTGTTGATTGCGTCAATTCGTGAAGTACTTTGTGACGTGTCGTGTCGGTGTTGTCAGAATCTTTTGTGCCGCGTTTGGACAAACAAATTGGAGCCGACCCATTAAACGAAATCATACGGTATCTTGAACCTGCTAGAACGGGACCCTTCCTTGCTAG
This sequence comes from Paralinhomoeus sp. GSCO2_6, assembly GCA_030248085.1. Lineage (NCBI taxonomy): Eukaryota > Metazoa > Nematoda > Chromadorea > Monhysterida > Linhomoeidae > Paralinhomoeus > Paralinhomoeus sp. GSCO2_6. Next base: position 245,160 of record JASAMY010000059.1, read on the forward strand.
AACGGGACTCTCCGATCTTATCTCTTAGATCTATGTCGCTAGAACGGGACGTCGCTAGAACGGGACGGAACCGGACTGGGTAAAGTCCCGTTCTAGCGACAGTTCGCCCATCTCCTGCTGAGCAGCGTCCCGTTCTAGCGACCGAGATGGACGCGATAGATAAAGCGCAGTCCCGTTCTAGCGACACCGTATCCCAGTCCCGAATACAGCGTTGGATTGATGCATTGGATGCGTTCTGAGTGGGAGTCCCGACGATCGGACGTCTGGTGCATATTGGTGCACTCGCACTGTGCACTGCGCGGCGCGTATCACTTGTCTGTCATCACTGTTTAGTTTCAAAGAGTTACGTAGGAACCGCCAATTTTGCTCCCAGTAAGTACAACCCTCTTGGTTTGATCGTTTACCCAAGCAAAGGGCATCCTGGCCGCTGCTATCATTTCTCCATCCAAAACAAGCAGCGGCGAGTGTGGAAATGCGTTCAGTGCGACATCCTCTCAAACGCGGCAAGAAGAAAGGAGTAAGTTTCGCCGGGTGTAGTGCCCACGATCCGCCTGGGCGACAATAACGACATCCTCACCAACCCCGACCAACCCAAGAATCCGCACTTCTGTCATCCTGTCGACGCCGCCGCAGCTGCCGCTCAGAATTGTGACCGTTCAGCACAGTACGCCGTTTCCCTCGCTGTTCAGCTTGCAGCCACTTTGTTTGCCGCCATTGTCTGCTCTCGCTACAGAATATGCGTTATCTGCTATGCAGTGCTTGTTATACTGTTGATTGCGTCAATTCGTGAAGTACTTTGTGACGTGTCGTGTCGGTGTTGTCAGAATCTTTTGTGCCGCGTTTGGACAAACAAATTGGAGCCGACCCATTAAACGAAATCATACGGTATCTTGAACCTGCTAGAACGGGACCCTTCCTTGCTAGAACGGGACTCTCCGATCTTATCTCTTAGATCTATGTCGCTAGAACGGGACGTCGCTAGAACGGGACGGAACCGGACTGGGTAAAGTCCCGTTCTAGCGACAGTTCGCCCATCTCCTGCTGAGCAGCGTCCCGTTCTAGCGACCGAGATGGACGCGATAGATAAAGCGCAGTCCCGTTCTAGCGACACCGTATCCCAGTCCCGAATACAGCGTTGGATTGATGCATTGGATGCGTTCTGAGTGGGAGTCCCGACGATCGGACGTCTGGTGCATATTGGTGCACTCGCACTGTGCACTGCGCGGCGCGTATCACTTGTCTGTCATCACTGTTTAGTTTCAAAGAGTTACGTAGGAACCGCCAATTTTGCTCCCAGTAAGTACAACCCTCTTGGTTTGATCGTTTACCCAAGCAAAGGGCATCCTGGCCGCTGCTATCATTTCTCCATCCAAAACAAGCAGCGGCGAGTGTGGAAATGCGTTCAGTGCGACATCCTCTCAAACGCGGCAAGAAGAAAGGAGTA